>PVJC01015766.1:0-34612 GCA_004026665.1 Murina feae | reverse complement strand
TTGGCGGCCTGCTTGGCGCCTTCCCAGGTCCCTTCCGGGGATCAGGGAGCAGGAAAAGGCTGGCCTGACCACAAGGCGGGGTTTTCCCTGCTTTCTGGTGGCTGGAGGAAGATGGGCAGTAGGCAAGCTTGGGAGGCAGGCCGCACCCAGCCCTGGCCACGCTCAAAAAAGAGAACAACATGCAGGGGAGGGCAAGAGTTTGAGAGATCAACATAGAGGGGGTGCCTGCTCCAAGCCTCCACAGTGTGCCTGGTGGCAGGCCCCCAGCAGGTAGACACACACAGGAGGACTGCTGCGAGCCTCAGATGCAGCTGGGGGCAGGTCCCCAGTGGTGACACACACATAGACACACACACACACACAAAAGGCGCCTGGCAGACTGGGGCCATCATAGGACATCCACTGAGGGGTCCCAGACTGTGAGAGGGCACAGGCCGGGCTGAGGGACTCCCTCCACCCCGAGTGCACAAATTTTTGTGCACCGGGCCCCTAGTATACATATAAGAAGAACTAGTTAGGGTGCCTACTCTTCTCTACTGGTGATTATTTCAACTGCCCAACTTGGATAAGCAGAGAGATTCTATTGCAAATGAATCTCTAACTACTTCTCTTAGAGGATAACAGCATAGATCTTTTTAAAATTTAAATCTTTACAAGGATAACTAAAAGAATGATTTGAGAATGGCCCACAGGAAGAATAAATGGAATCTTGTTTACTAATGTGCAAAAACAGACCACTACTAATAAACCAATCATTGGTGGTTTAGTTACCCACAAGTGGTTTTGGAAACTACCTCTGTCCTGGTGCCAGCTCTGGTGATGGCCCTGATTCTATTCCCTTTTGTTGGTCTTCTTGGCTAATCCACATCGTGACTTGCTCTAAACAAGTTTATTTTTTAACCAAAATGCTACGCTAACTCCAGAAAATTCCAATTCTTCATCTGCAAATGCTGCCAGTTCTAACAGTGGCACTTAAGAAAGATCTCCCTCCTCCCCTCCCTTTCCCCCCCAAAAAAAATTCAATGCAGGTGCTTGATAGTTAGAAATGGTCTTCTTCCTTGGTCTGGTTGCAAGTGGGTGGGGTTATGTGAATTTCTCTACCCCTTTAGAAGGAAGATAACAACCTCTAGGCTGTGCTTATTTCTAGAATCCAAAATCAATTTGTGGCTTGTCTAACAATTTTAATAGTTGATAATTTTTTGATTCTTCCTTGTTCTACTAGGTTTGCCACATTTGGTCGACAATTTTATCCTTATAACCAAACTGAACAGCCTTTCACTTCTGTGTAGTTGTATTCCAACCACTTCTCTCCCGTATCCCCCAAGAAACAGTTCAGGTAGAAAAGAGATAAATTACTCACACCTTTTCAGTACAGAGATCTGCTCTTCACTTAAATATCTACATGATCTATATTTTTTTTTTACAGAAAATGAAAGTATTCATAGCATCTAACCGAAAGATGTGATATTGGCTAAATTCTGTCTACCTGGATTGACCTCATTGGCCCAGATGGGTGCAACACTGTGCTCGCTCAGATCCACAGGTCTTTCTTTTTCAACCAGGTTAATGTTTTTTTCCTGCAGCTCAAAATTATATTTAAATAGACACACACTTAAATTTCCTTTTTCTCAGAATGTATTAAATCATAAATTGAATTAAAAAAAGAAAGAAAGAAATGAGCAGCACTATTTTCTCCCTTGGATTTTATTTTCAGCAAGGGTACCAGCTAATCACTATTAGTTCTGTGTCAACCAGAGTCAGTCTTAGTGGTATGAGCAGCAGGCAAGTGCACTAGTGGTGTCCGAATGCCATTCTCAGCTTAAATTAACCAGAATCATCTGTTAAAAATTCAAACCACAAGCTCAAAACTCAAAATTTTGGGGACATGATGTTAAAAATGTGTATTTGCATCAAGTATCCCAAATGATTCTAACATAGAAAACTCATATTTGGAACCACTAGGGTTATCATCAGAAAGAGAAAAGCCCAGAAAGCAATAATCTTCCACCAACTTATGTTATGTCATTCTCACACACACACACACACACACACACACACACACACACACAGAGAACAACCATCATTTGAACTAAATAAACACCATCATTTATTTACTATTCTAAATCACCTATCCACAAGGTACTAAAACATCAATCATGTCAAATCAAGAGAACTCTTTTTGTGTTTTGCTCTTCAAGCAATTGATTTATTTTCTTCTTTGTTTAAATAAATAAATCCAATCATCCTTTAAATAGAACAGTCAAGTCAACGTTACTCTGAGGTTTTCCTTATCTTTCTTTCTCCCTCTTGCCTGAAGTGGTAGAACAAACATTTGGGTAAACATTACAAACCATACCATTGCTATACTTTAGACTCCACTTCCCACTTTAGTTGAATAGCCTTATTCAGAGAACAACCTGTACAATAGTACATGGCAGTTTAGTACCAGAGTCTAAGCTCTTACAGGGGTAAGTCTATATTCTATTTACCTCTGCATTTCCTATAGTGTCCAAAACAATATAGTACAGTTTTATTCTGTCCTGGTACTTCATGTGTGATCGATCATAGGAATGAGTGAATAAGCAAATGGAAAAAGAAAAATGTCACTATGGTTTTGTTTATTTGTAAGCACTCCATTGATTTTTGTAGCACACTCATGGAATATATCACGCATTTTCAGTAAGAAACTAGTATTTGTCACCATCTCTTACAATACTGGATAGGTCATAAATTTAAAGAATGCCACAGAGGGTGATTTTTTTCTGTTGGTTTATTTACTAGATCAGAAAGTGACTTCAACTTTCAGCACTTACTTTATTTGCCAACAGAAACTCATGGGGTTAGTCAAGTGCCAAGAAAAGTAGTTAATCATCAGAATTATGTGGATTCTGGCAAATCACTTTCTTTTTAGGAAAAAAAAAGAGCATTGAGTCTTTATCTCCCTTTAGCCAAACCAACTGATAATAATAGTCAGAATAAAACTCTATTAATTCATCTAATAGCTCTAGGCTGCTAATCAGTCTAGAAAAGTGACATTACCAAGAATATACTGATTATCTTTATTGCATGTCATTGATATATAATGCAACTGATTTTCACACTTTCTACATTCCAAAATGAAATATAGCTTTTGACATGTCATTAGATTGGAATTTTTTGACAATACATTAACATGCCAAAAATAACATTACACACAAGAATAATGTCGAAATAAATTTCAAGTAGACCTGTATCCCAAGGACATTTTCATTTGTGTTTTAGACTAGAAGACCTATCACCCTACTCAGATGTCTATTTCAGTCCAGTATGTTTCAGACTCTTACTAATTCAATAAATTACTCATTTTGTGCTAGGTACATGCCCATACTTGAGTTTTGTTGAACAGTAATTATACTTACACAAAAGTCTACATGAATCTAAAGTTCATGACTTTTTTCAAAGAACAATTACAGAGACTTCCATGCAAATGATCCTTAAAAGTGGGCACTTTGATGGCTTTGCAAGATTACTATAATATAGGAACCTTAGGGAACTGGCTTCTTCAAAATATATAATACCTTATTTTCAAATGTGCTTAGTCCTGGGCAATTTTTTATTTTTAAGATGGATTTAATTTTTGTAAGTCAAATAGTTAATAGGCAAGGTTTTTGATAAATGAAAAAATCATGTCATGAAACATTGTTTTAGTCAAGAATAATGAATGACTGCATGAGTAACTTTAGTAACTGCTTTGAATGCAGCGTTAAAATAAGTATTTGGAGTGTTAGTGACATTCAGGGAATAAGCATATGGTAGGTCTCCAGCATTCTTGGATTCAGCTGCCAACCTCCATCTGAAGGTGGTCCTACTTTGTTGCCTACAGAATCCTCAGAGCCTCTGAGACTGAGACTTACTTAGTTGTTATTGAAATAAATAAAGGAGTGAATGAATAAATTTATGAATGAATGATCACAGAAGTTCACAAATGTACTCAAAGGCCATGGCACATAGTGATTTATTCCAATCTCTCTTTCCAGAGAGGGATGTTGCTGAACCTTGTCTTACTAAACCTTCCTCTAGTTTCTGCTTAAACACTTTCCATGGCACAGGGCATACTGCTCACCTTGGATGGGCTGGCTAACCAGGCATGTGCAAACCTCACTGACATAGGTAACAGAGGAAAATAGAAAGAAACCTGAATCTGGAGGACTAGAGCTAAAGAGACAGACATAGGGCCACATCAGGATCCCAAATGTTGTTGGAAACAAAGTCTTGATTTGTGACAACATCATCTAGGAATTCTAGCTAGAAGGCAGAGAACACAGCAGTGAGGGGGGTCCTAAGAAAGTACCAGACTAAAAGTTACTGAGGAGACCCACATTGGAATTCTTGCTGATTCAGAACAAGACTGTGTGATTGAGGAAAAGGTGCAGTAGCCTAGGGGAAGGGAAGGGCAAGTTCATTCACAGATGTCGAAGTTACTGCCAAAGGAGGTGGTCCCAGCAGGAACTGGAATGCTGAGTTGGAAAGAGAGACAGTAGTTGTAGTGTCTGGGCCAATAATGTGTGTGAGAAGCTGTAACTCCATGGGTATGTAGATACCAATATTCATCCCTAGCAAGACAGGAATGCAGTCTAAAACAGCAAAGCCAGTCCCTACCATGCAAGTAGCTGATCCTGAGGTTACCAATGAACCATTTCCTTGGTCTGTAGTGGTAAGGGAAAGGAAAAAGGCCAGCCCCGCCAGGCAAGGAGTAGAATCAGTCTGTAGTTAGGCCTGTGGATCAAGAAGCCAGGGAATATGTGCCACAATGTTCCCAAATGTGACCTCAGGTTCAATTTGTGTGTGAACATATTTCTTTCTGTGCATTTCTTCGATGGTTTACAGTGAACAGAATTAGTTTAAGGAATAACTGTTCATTCATTTAACAGGAAAATAATTTTTTAAAGCGTAGGACTTTATTTTCTGAACTGCTAAGAGATGAGTGACAGAAGGCAGAAAGAATGTTTTAGGTTCAAGGAAACACATCCATGGTTTCACTCTCCTTGGAGCTACCCTATTTCCAAATGACAAGGTCTTCCAGATTAGGACCAGGGTGTGCAGGATTCTTTCACTGAGAAAGAGGGAGGCAAAAAGAGTAGAGAGAGGTGGCAAAGAAAGGATAACACATTTTACCATATTCTGTCCATGCAACTGGGAAAATAATTGGCAAAATGTTTAATTTGTTTTAAAAAGGGGAAGGTGCAAAAAATCCCCCAATTAGATAATTACTATCCCATGGTGAATAAGTGGTCCTGGGAGATGAATGCCAGTATCAATGCTTGGGTCACAGAAACAATTGATTACACAGCAGTCAATGCATTTAACCCGTAAAGAAGAAGTGGCCATCCCTACAGGGATTTAATGTGGTTTGCGTGTGTGTAGGAATTTTAAAGTTCACGCATAGTCCATGAAGTCATTTTCCCTTCCAGTTGGTGAAACCCTAAGGCATTCTGTAAAATTGTAAGACAACAGTGTCTAAGCAATTATAGAAAGCACTCAGCCTCATCACACTCACTTTAACAATGTCTTTTTGAAAGTCAGTGTTTCTCTGGGTTTTAAGAGCAATGATGCTCCTTTGATATGGAAAGGAAAACCTTATAGTAAATTTAGAGGAAATAATTTTCATAAGCAACTGAACCATATAATCCTGTATATTAAAAGCTATTCTTTATATTACAGGGTAGCTGCCCACAGCAGTCACAGGTAGCCAAAGAATTCTACATTTGTTTTAAGCAAGCATACAACTTAATTGATTTTTAGAATGAAAATAGAGGTTTTATCGGCAAAATGCTTAAGTTTTCTCACAGGCAAGTGCAAACGAGTAAATCTAGCTCCACTTTGGAGTTCATGTCACTAATGAGCATCGCAAGAAAATTACATGTAATGTCACTAGAGGTGAGCTATTCCTCATTGTTTCATCCTTTGGTAGGCATGTATCTCAAAACTGAGTATTAAAGCCTTTAAAATCACATATCTTTCAACTCAACAATCATTTGAAAATAATGAAGGCTATATTTTAAGATTTTGCTCTGAGAATACTCAGGGCAATATTATTAAAAGCATCAAACTGAAAGCAACCAAAATGTTCCATCACAGAGGGTAGCTAAAAAAAAAAAGTGATATAGCCAAGCAGCAGAAAACTCTGTGCCATTAAAAACAATGTTATGAAGTTATGTTTCATGATCTCAAAAGAGTTTATGATCATGCTGCATGATCAATAGTTTGTGTGCGTGTGTGTGTGTGTGTGTGCGCGTACACATCAAAGGAAGAAGGGAAGTCTGGGAGCACAGAAACCAAACGAGCATGGCTCTCATTATGTGGTGACATTATAGATGACTTTGCTTGTCTTTTTACTTGCTTACATTACTACATTTTTTTTTTTTACAAACAACATGACTTTCTTGGTGTGTGTTTTCTTGTGTGTGTGTGTTGTTTTTTTCTTTACCTAGGTAACTTCATGATCCATAAGTTCCCTTGAACATGACCCAAAACCATGTCCGCATGCCATGAGGAATACAAGTGGTTAGTGATAAGAGGCATTAAGTAATCTGTACAAGATCCACACTCCTAGAAGGGCCCCAAAGGGTATGGGCACAGGGCCCAAGCTCTAGGCCACCAAGTCACACTGCCTTCTTGAGAAGTCCACACAGGCATACACACTGTAAGGCATGAAGACTAAGTCTGATACAAAGGCTAAGTCTTAGTGACCCACCACATGGGCATATATCTTGTAAAACAAAGAAATGCATTTCTTATCTTTTGTGATGGAATGAATTATGCCCTCCTGCAAATTCATATGTTGAAAGCCAAGCCCCCAGTGTGACTATATTTGAAGACAGGGCCTTTAGGGAAGTAATTAAGGTTAAATGAGGTTGTAAGGGTGGTCCCTAGTCCTATAGGAGTGGTACCCTTATAAAAAGAGAGACATCAGCACACACACGCACGGAAAAGGCCAGCAGGGTACAGTGTGGAAGCGACTGCATCCAGGAAAAGAACCTTCACTGAAAACCAAGCCTACGGAACCTCAATCTTGCACTCCTGGCTTCCAGGACTGTGAGAAAATATATCTCTGTGTAAGTCACCCAGTCTATAGTATTCTGTTAGGGCAGTCTGAACAGACTAAGATATTTCCCAGAGCATCATACTAAAGCCTCTTAGAACTTAGTTTTCCACAAAGTCAAATTCAGAACTGAGAAGCAAACAAAAATATGACTATCCTCCTTTCTTAGATTATACCCTCAGCCCTTCATATATTCTACACTTAGCAACTATAAACTAAACTAATCCTTCATCCTGCCATGCCAAACTACCATCCTTTCAAAATTACCTCATCCTCCAAAATTTCCTTAATCTAAGAATGGATGAACCAAGCCTGAAGCTTAGAAATTTCTCAGACTTCCCCTCTCACACATCCTCTATATGCCGTGGGCTACTATCTCTAGTGGTAGGTTTCATACCAATATGCATTTTTGCCTCCCCGTTGACTGAGCACAGTGGATGCTTAAGAATTATTTACTGCTGAAATCAGCTATTCTTCAATACTGTTTAATTTTCTAAAAGACTTCCTTCATATCTCATCCCAAATGGGTCTTAGCATCTCCCTCCTCCAGGTCCTCATCTAAGCTTATTTTACTTATCACATGTTATACACACTTTTAGAGGGCTGTTCACTCTCTTAGGTTACAAACTGTTTGTAAATGGAATAATGCATAGAAAGATGTGAAGACCTAGGCAGTGTTGATATCTACAGAAAGAAGCACAATATATTCAGGAATTTCAAGTCTAAAATGGGAGTGGGAGGAGAGGGTTAGAGTTTACTGGAGCCCTAAGGATTGCAATCAAGGACCACATTGAATAGGTTTGAGTACATATATGATTCTCCAAGGCCAACCTCAAAAATATGCAGATGCTACTTTGCCTTGGCATCCACTTTTTTTTCTGGGCTTCTTTCCCTTTAGCCTGAGCAAAAAGGCAAGACTCTAAAATTCCAGATTCAAACAACAGTCATTATCCATATATTTTATACTTTATCGATTTGAGCCTCAGTTTCCTCATATGTGAAATGAAAAGCATGAATTATAAATAAAGAAGTCTTAAAGTTCTTTCCAACTCTAAGAAGAGAGACATCCCCCACTTCGCAAAGCCTCAGGATCTGTGATTTTGCCTCGGTCAGCAACAGAACCCAAACTAGCACACCCTGCCATCAGGCTGAGAAAGGACAAATAGCCTCCAAGATGTTTCCATTGTTTATAGTACTATGAAGACAAATTTCGTAAGGGAAACTACTCAACCTGGGCAAACACATTATGTTTCCTACATGCAACATCTGTGTATAGAAAAGTAGTAATTGTCAAGTTAATGTAATGACCTTTATTAAGTAGGGTTGTGTGGGAGTCAACAGAAAAACCTAATGGTGTAGGCTTCTTATATAAACCAGAAAAGAAGGCTATTGTGTCTAATATAATTTAGCAATTCAGAACACAATGTTTTAGGTGCTGAAAAGTGAGCTATTTCCACTGAAGATACAAGGTAGCAACACCGTGGAGAAAGGGTAGGATGGATGTGTGGGTTCTAAAGGAATGAATATATCTCAGCAATTGTAAGTGTTTATCCCATGTTTTCCCCCTTCTCTCTTTGTACATAAATGAATTGCCTTCTCAATGATTTCATTGCCATTTTTCTGCACACATTTGCAACTAAATACTCTAACTGGATCAGCTTAAAAACACATGCACAACATAATAGATTATTAAAGTTAATGCTTTTTAGATTGATTTTTCTCCTAAACCTCCTTGGATTTATTGCACCACATTATGAAATAAAAAAGTTATCATCTGGGGTTGAGATGTCCTTCTATTAGGATGTGATGATGCTGTCTTTTGTAAACTTGGGTCTATGCTTGTAACCTCCTTCTCTGCTATGATAGAGTCAAAATATGAATAATGTTCAGTAATACACTCTAGGGAGAGATTTCTTTCTAGCTATTATTCCCCAGAGAAAGTACAGTATAGAGTTCGTAGATGTTGAGGCTGGAGCTAGTCTATCTGGTTTTAAGCATACCAAAAAATCTACATGGCTTTAGGCACCTTTCCATGCCTCAACTTTCACAACTGTAAAATGGGTATAACAGGATCTACCTTATAAAACTGGTTTAGGACTAAAGAAATTAAAGCCGAGAGCACTTAGTTGATGATCATTACAGATACTTTTATAATATATTAATAATTTATTCTAAAAGACATTCTCCATCTCCTTTAACTGGTGTCTATTGGGCAACATGAACTCATTTTTGAGATGCTATGGTGTACTCTTAGACTTAAAGAAAATAAAAAGTAGAGAGGCTGATAGCTGGGATTGTTTGAAGAACTTCTACGTCTTTTCTCTGCTGGAAGATCCTAGACCTAGATTACCTACCTACAGAAAATATATAATATTTAAAATAGAGTATCAGATACTCATCTTAGAGTTGCAAATGATCTTATAATTTGTCTAGATTAGAAGTTTACAACTGAGATTAGTATCAATTCCTGAGGCATTCGGAAAAAGGAGAGAGGTCATAGGAGCCTGTCATAGGAGCTGGAGGACGCCACAGGAATTTAGGGCCCTGGGACTAGCCTTACAATGTGCTTGTCCACTGTGCACAGGACAGACTCATAATATTTGGGAAATATTACCAAAGTAAGAATTGTCCTGCCCAAAATGACAAGGGTGCTCCTTTTGAGGTAGCTTACTGCAGGAATGCTGTTAGATTCCCCAGGGTCATTAGGCAGGGTGAACACTGGACTCAGAGATGTGGAACTCATCATCTCAAAAGGCACCTCACTCCACTCACACCTAGTTCAAGATATCAGAGCGTTCTTCCTTAACTTCAGGCAATATCTGCCCTCTGGTCTTTGTTCTGTCTATGGCCCACAGAATAATTCCAAATGAAAATTAAAACTTGCCTATCCTCTACCAATAGAAAACATTTACAAATTATTGTGTCAAAGTTGCACAAAGCTCTAAGGAGCACCAGATATTTCTACAAACGTGGACCTGTCATTCTATGTTCTCTTTCTCAATAAAAAAAGAGAAAAAGAGAGCAAAGCACTGCAGTTCTGAAGCCTGTGTCCACATTCCCTCTCAGTGAAATGCAGCTTTCCCTCATGGAATCCTATATAATAAAAGGGTAATTTTCAAATAGACCCAAAGGCAGAACAACCAATCAAAGTGTAATATGCTAATGATATCCTAAGGCTGCTCAACCACTTGCTATGATGTGAACTTACCACCAGGGGCCAGATGCTCCAACCAGTAGGTTAGCTTGCTGCTGGGTTCCGGCCAATCGAGACAGAGCTAGATGGGCCAGACATGCCCTGGAGCCCTCCTGCGGTCCCTCCCCTGCCCGATAGTGTACCAGTGGAGTCCCTCAGCCTGGTCTGCACCCTCTCGCAATCCAGGACCCCTCTGTGGATGTCAGACAGCCTGTTTCAGCCCAATCCCGCAGGCCACTCCCCTTAGGAGGGTGCCAGATGCAGGGCTCATGGCTGCTGTGGCAGGGCAGCGTGAGCCTCTCCTGATCAGGACTGATTCGGTGAGAGCCTGCAGCAGGCACAGTGGGGCTGGCTGGCACAGTGGGGCTGGGGTGAGTGGCAGCAGCAAGTAGGAACTGTAGGCAGCATTGGACTGGGTTCAGCCCGATCTCTACGGACCACCCAGAGAGGGAGGTGGGGTTATCTGTGCATGAATTTGTGCACCAGGCCTCTAATACTAAATATTTTTCTCAACTGGATTCTCATTAACAGCCAGGCTCATGCTTAATGGATAGCTCAACCATGCCTATCCACTAACTCCAGGCCTAATGCTCCCATTACCTTTAACTTGTGTGCTTAAGATCTACACAGGTTATGAGAAATCTCAATAAAGTAATTATGCATGACAGCAATGTGGCATCTTTGCCTTTTACCCTAAAGTCAGCAGATGCTGGGAATGGCCCAAATCAAAGTCAAAGCAAATGTCTACTATGCTGGGCTAAAAAGCCATTTGTGTGACTTGGAAAGCACCTGAACAAAGTTTCCTTTCTGTGGTTGGTGCATTTTTTATTGAAGTCTAGCAAACATACAGAAAAGCACCCAAATCAAAAGTACACAGTCCAGAGCCAGTTTTAATGAAGAGATCTTCCAAACTTACAGGCACATGAACTTTCTACAATGTTAATTAAAAATGGAAAACTATCATAATTAAGTTTACAAATTGACTATTATATTAAAACTTGATAAAAATGGGAGTGAAGAGCCTGGCTGATTTGGCTCAGTGGATAGAGCGTTGGCCTGAAGACTCAAGGGTCACAGGTTCAATTCCGGTCAAGGGCATGTACCTTGGTTGCAGGCACATTCCCCGTGGGGGGTGTGCAGGAGGCAGGTGATCGACGTTTCTCTCTCACTGATGTTTCTAACTCTCTATCCCTCTCCCTTCCTCTCTGTAAAAAATCAATAAAATATATTTTTTTAAAAAATGGGAGTGAAGAGAGAAAGGGATAGACTTAAAAAGAGAATATATAAATTAATATAATTTGAATATTTATATAAGTTTCATAATAAAAACTATATTTTACTGAGCACTTAATAAGTTCAATTCCTAGGTGGAACTTACATATATTATCTTATTTAATCCTAACTATACCTATGGAGTAGGTATCATATTCCCATGTTACAGAGTAGAAGCCAAAGTACTAAAGTTAAGTAACTAGCCCAATCACACTTTAGGTGAAAAAAATTGAGATTAAAATTCATTTCTATTCCAAAGCTCTGGCTCCTAATTATAATTTTCAATTAACAAATGGATCTCAATAATCTGCTTATCAAAACTCACTGCTATGTTATAAGTTCCCCTCTACCCCCACAAATGCAAACAGACTTTATGGTTAATTACCAGAAAAATCTATTAATATATTAAATCACATCATGACAACAAGTCAAAAAGGTCACAAAGTAAAAGAAATACTGGTACTAGTTTAACAAAATTCAAAATTTGTTCTATCTGAGAAATGTTTAAAACTTGGTAATATCTCATAGCATACTTAAATTACGTCCACTGAAATTGGCCATAAAATAAAGGTGCTCACAATCTATACTATTATTTATGGCTAGTCTGAAAATTCTGACAAATGTTGTAAGATTAAAAATTAGAAATAAGAGGTCTAATTTTTAGAATGAGAGAAACAATAATTGCTTGCAATCATATTAGGTCTCTAGAGAACCCTGGAGAAGTAACTGAAAACCTATTAGTATTCACAAGGCAGTTCAATAAAGAGATTGAATGCAAGATAAACATACAAAAATCAATACCTTTCCTGTAGATCAGTGATAACTAGCTAGAAGGTATAATGGAAAATATTGAAAAGCTCACTAGGTTTGGGTTTCTCAGTCATTATCTACAGAAGTCAACAACCCACTTTTTGGGAAAGCGTTCTTTTTACTATATTATTAAAAGTTGCAATAATAGTTGTGATCTTTATAATGTCAGACATTACTTTTCTTCAATAAATTACTTTATGTTTTTTAGGAGAAAAAAGAAAAGATCCTATAATGAACTTTCAAAAAGGGTTTCAGTATAACTGCTAAAATCATAGTGCATAATCTGGCTATTATCAAGTACCCATTTAAAAATTATTAAAATAGTTATAGCTACAACATTTTGTGAATGAGAATCCCAGAATCCTTCATGAAGGTTAGACTAAATTATGTACTTGGGCTTGTTTTAAATGGGTACAGTCACCATTTTTGTCCTGTGGAATATAACTTCCTAAAAGTAAGACCATTTGAGACCCTCAGGTTGTGTTTCAGACCTGTTTTTAAAACATGTTTTACTTTCATTCATGTACATAATATTCTTTTCTCTATCAACATAAGGTCTTTTCTTTAAAAATCAACACACTTTTATATTGTTTTCATGTAGCCCTTCATTATTGCCAGATTTAGACTCTAGGATACAAAAAACATGGAGAGGTAGTTCCTAAAGAAAATGCTATAAATAGAAAGCTGAATGTTCAAATATTACTTTCACCTGCACTTCTTTGCTGATACTCAGTTAGAGACACAGAGTAATAAAATCTCAATTTTTCCCATTAGTTAATTAGCACCTTCACATCTTAAGTACTGGAAGCATTATACTGTTAATTACCTACAAGTCCTCTCTCAAAAATCTGAGAAGTTGCTTATTTTTTTTTATGCCTAGGCTTATATAATGCTTCAAAAAAAAACCCTATAAAATATTCTTCTCTATGCACAGGCTAAATGTTACAAAATGGAGTGCTCTAACAGCTAAAGGTAAGTTCAGTCAACGCGTGACCTAGTATTGATCTCTTATTTCTCCCAACACTTTTCTTCTAATCCTCTCCATAATTACATGAACTGCTTGAGCTTTCTTGAAGCTGTCAATTCTTCTTGCATCCATTTTCAAATGGCCAGCGGAGAAGCTGTCTGGGCACTAGATCAAACTGTCAATGTTCCCCACTTGGCAATTGACAACCCTCTTGAAGTCTCCTGGCACATCTGTCAAGGGCCTCCTAGGGTTCTTCAAAACTCTTCTCCCTTGGAAGAGAGCAAGAAGGGTGGAGGAGCCAGAATGGTATTGATCTGTTCTTTTAACATGGTAATTTGCCTGGGGGCTGCTTCAGTCATTGCCAAGCTGAACACTTGAAAAGGGAACTGTTTTTCAAAGTGGGGAGGTCTTTTTTAAACACTTAAAAACTGAAAACAAATGAATCTAAGCATCAAGTTCACAGTGCAACGTGAACGAGGTTAGCCAAATAGAAATGGGAGAGCTAATATATAGAAAAGTGGCTTACAATTAATTGATGATAACAAGGTGTCTAAGAGTTTGAAATATATTTTAAACTTTTAAAGGCTACATGTGCATCATAATTAGAAAGTAGCCTACTGAGTTACATTAATCTTAGGAGAAAAAATTAAGACTGATATAATTAACTAATGTAAAACATTAATAACATTGATACTGATGAATGCTTGGACATCTCCATAAATGATGAAAATGGAAAATAAAATCGATTGCTCATTTAATTATACCTCTACCTGGCAACACCAAGAAGGCTAGACGAGAAAAAAAGGGGAGGGGAGGTAATAGCACCATTTTTAAACTATCTTGGACTACGCTTTTGTTATCAGTTTATTTCACCAATGAAAACATACAGTACAGATAAGTCTAAAGGATATTATTAACTAGATAAAAATTATAAAGTATTACAATCTTAAATTGATAAAATTAATTATGCAAAAGCAATGATTTGTTCATAATTTTCAGGCTATGTATTTCTGGGGATACATTGTTAGCCGTGAATGGAAAAAAAAAAAAAAAAACCCAAAAGAGGGAAAGCAGCGCTCATAACGAAGGATCTATGGTGGGAAACTTGGCATCTTAAATCAGGGAAGTTCTTAAGGACAAAGGCTCCGGAGAAAAGCATTCCTGTCTGAGCTGTGTCTTAACTGATCCTGAGGTTGGCCCATATTTACCTGCCAAGGCATTATGGGAGGAAATCAGTATTCTGTTAACCTCTGACCCCTGGGATCTAAAGCAGACAAAGGACCAATCTGGAGCCCTGGGAGAAGACAGCCAAATGTCAAACAGCAGGAAGGCAATTGTTAGCGAAACATTTGGCTTGAGCACAGCCAGCCTCATTGGGGCAAACTGCTATTCACAGAAACAAGCCATGAAGAGATAACGGCATAAAGTATGGACAAAATGGCACCTTTTTTTTTTGCCTTGCTTCTAGATTGTTAGCTTTATGGGACTTCATGCTGAACAGTATGAAAAAAAAAATCCAATTTGCTTTGAAGCACATTAGTCTGTCTCACATCCTAATTATTGTTTACATTGCCATTTGCCTTCTATTAAGAATTGAATAATTACCCAGCACTTCATAGTTTAAAAATACAAGCAAACAGGATTATCTGGGTAATTAAGAAACTGTACCATAGCTTTGTACTGCTGAGGAAAATATCTGCACACATAGGGGAAATGATAATAATCAATCAACTTACTTCAAATGGTATTTTAAGGATTTTGGGCAATTTGAGATCTGTAACTTATTAAGAAGAGGTTAGTAGGATCACCTTTAAGAAGTGTGGGTCTGTTTAAATCCATCCTCAGAAACAAGAGCCAGATAAGCAGCTGAATTTTCTCATCCACTAATGACACCAGAGAATGTACCAAGTACAGAGCCTTCTGCTGTTCTTTAATCCTAATAATCCATCCCAAATGGACTTTGAACAGCATCATCAAACTTTGTCAGACCATGTGGAGCTAAACAAAAGCTCTTCCACATTTAGATGTTGTCTTTCCTGACCCTGCCTCCACTTAATTACACTCGAAGTCTGGCTATGCCCATTTTCTGCCCTGTGAAATTAGCTTGAACTCAAAACTAATTGAACTTCAAAAACATTTCATGCAAAGTCTTCTTCTTCTAGTTTATAGAATACATATGATCATGGTCTTCTGTTTTCAAGCAGAGAGTGACATTTGTTGGGTAAGATATGCAGTGTGCTTGCGTTTCTACTTTGGGGGAGTAAAGCAAAGGTTGAAGGAAATTTGCAAACACTGGGTAGGAGGGGAAGATGGAAATTCAATTTGAAACGAATGCACATATGGAATAAGGAACAGAATTATAATAACATACCTTTTAAAGATATTTGTCTGGGATATAAGTGAAAATAAAGGATTTCAATGGTGATTCTAGTTATGAAGATGGATGTGTTCATCTATAGATATAGAAACCAATGGTGAAAATACCAGTGCTGGTTTGTAGATGCTACACTTTCAATATGTATTTGTTGAAGGAATGTGTGGGGGGAAAAGCTGACAAGCTAAACCTGACAAGCTAAGAGGTAACCACATAGATCTGAACAGAAAAATTCCTAATTAAAAGCAAGTTGTATCAGGTAATTATATCTTAGGCCTGTAGCTTTCTTAAGAAAGACTAATCTTTAATTTACCATAAGTGAGCCTGTCTATTGCCTTTTTCTGCATCTAAGATAACATACCTTTGAAATCTCCTTTTTCAGATCCTTCAGGGCACACCCATCTACCAGAGTATCAGACCACAGAACTGCTCACTGTTATCTTGTTCTGAACATATACCTCTATGTGCTGTTAATGTAGATGATTAACTATTCTGTACCTACCAATGTAAGAGAAGTATGTTTCTTTATTTTGTCTTTTAATTTAATCCCAGGGATTCCCCGACTTGCTTTCTCCCACTCCCTTAACCTACCACCAATGAATTTCATGTAACCCTCTTTAGATTGTCTCTTTTGATTCTAATGCATAAAATAAGCTGCAGAACTGCCATTCTCCAGAGAATTTTTCTCACTGGGTTGAAATGTTGCTTCCCAGCAATTGTCATCAATTTGGCTCAAATAAACTCATAAAAATTCTCTACAAATTTCGATGTTTCTTGTATGAAGAAATGGACTCAAGCCCTCTACTAACCTAAAGCCTATTTTCGGAACTTCCTGAGATCTGACAATTCTTTTGCAAAGAATTTGATCTTTTTACTTTACAATATTTCGGAAGCCCTTTGTTGGGACACTTCTAAACATTCCTAGCATAATCTGAATAGTGTCATCTCCTCCCTCCCACCTCAGAAAGAACAGCAAGATTCCAGCTGAAGCTGTCACTAAACAGGCAAGCCAAGGGATTCACCAACTGCTAGGTTTCTTTTCAAAGGTCAAAATGAAATGAGCAGCGGGAGTCTGGTTGTTTTGCATGGGGCAAAGGCTGGGGAGTGACAACCAGCCACATCAGGGCGGTAGAAGGCGGGCAGGGTTTACACAAAGAGCCCAGTGCAAATAGTCCACTCTCCACCCCAACCCCCCCAATCTCTGGAAGCATTCAAATCAAAACCGAATTAATTTGCATGGCATCTAAATCATTGGGTTCTGCATAAACAGAAGGAGATTTTGGCTGGAGTTTCCAAAGGAAGCTCTCAGTGCCATTGTGAAAGGGAGAAATGGGTGTGCTGTTTGCATGAGGGCGAATACAGAATATGCAAATGAGGAATCTGCTGCCTGGAAAAGCAACCCTAAGCAGACAGCTGAGGACCAGCATTCACCCACAAAATGCTCGGTGTCTCCAAAGAGAGTTGTAAGGGGTACCAACACGATTGTTCCCAGGAAGCCAAAATAGAGCTGAATATTTATAAAATGTCCGTTTAGTCATGGGACTATTAATTACCCTTCAGATCATGGGACCCAGTGACCTCACCTGCTCTCCTCCCCAAAACAGCTCTGAGGTACCAGCTGCAAGGGGATATGAGAAAGGTTTTATGCCCTAAGTGAAAAAGATACAGTCTCTCAGGGTCTTGGAGACAGCTGGGGCCTTCTTTAATCATTCCTTCTCACAAGCGCAAAAAACTAAAGAGAGAACTGAGCCATGTTATTGGACACAGATAAACAGTTTTTAAAAAGCCAAGAGCTATAAATTGCTGTCTAATTTTATAGAAACATTGAAAAGGTTGAATAAATAAAACACCACTTTTCTAAGCTATCTAAATCTCTCAGATTTGGAATTAGTTTTCGGAGCTTTCTTATTTCATTTCAATTTTTAATGTGTCTGCAGCAAGTTTAAAGCACACTTTATTACCTGCCAGAGAAACTAAAGCTGATGGACCACTGCTGTGGTTCTCAAATTTTTGGATCCTGAAACCCCTTTACACTCTTAAATATATTGAGGAGGCCAAAGAGCTTTCGTTTATGTGAGTTAAAGTTATAGAAATGTAGCATTGTAAATTGAAACTAAAAATATCTGTAAATAATTATTTATTAACTAATATAAAAATACTGATAATAAACCCATTATGAGAACACAAATAACATTTTAATGAAAAAAATTGTATTTCCCAGAACAAAAGAAATTAGTGACAAGAATGGTATTATTTTCTTTCTTCCTTTATTTGCAAATCTCCTTATTCTCTGGTTTAATAGTAGATAGCTAGATTCTCATATTTGCTTCTGTATTCAATTTGATATCACACATTGGGTAGCCTCTGGAAAACCTGCTCATGAGAGAAGGAAAGGGAAAGGACAGATAACATCTTATTATTGTTAAGAAAGTTTTCACCTTGCAAACCTCATAAAAGAGTCTTGGGAACTAGCTGGAATACACTTGGAGAACCACTGCACTACTGCAATTACTTGTGCAAGAGAGAATCAATGTAGACAAGCTTAGCCATTTTATACCATGCCCTACCCTTGCTTATATGTCACTATTGCTCCTCCAAAACACAAAACTCCTCTATTCCGCACCTACATAAACTGCTTTTCTTGTTGAACAGACACTGATCAAATAGTCCATATTGTCACCACATTTCTATACAACAATAAAATTCATGCTAATTATTTCCATGTACTAGGCACTGGGCTAACCCTTCACTGTATGCATACATGCTTATATGTTTGTGTCATACATAATCACATACTATTACCATCAATTTGCTAATGTGAACTTGAGATCACGGGGCTTATAAGTATCCATGACCATACATCTGGGTAAGTAGCACAACTAGAAACTAAACTCAAGTCTCAAACAAAAAGGCAGGGCATAGCCATTTGGTACTAAAATAACTATACGTTCACACGTGTGTTGCAGAGATTTCTGAACTTTCGTTCAGGCACAGAGAAGATTCATAAACATGAAGTAAATACTTAAGACCCAATTGGAGTAGGAATTATAAACAAAGACCTCTTGAATACATTAGTCACATGCAAAGATTCTGATATATCATGTTGACTCCATGAAACATTACTCCACCAAATAAATGTTTAATATGAAACAGGCCACAATTCTTTATGCATTTATTTATTCATTCATTCAATGAACATTTCATGAGCCCCCAGTATGTTCCATAATAGTTGCTGGCGTTACTTGTCTAGTTATAATTGACTGCACTCTTCCTCTTACATTCTCAGGATACAGAAGTTTTACTGAATTCACTTGCCCAAGACAAAGCCAGAAAAATAACAAAGCAAGCTTAATCATTCAACATCTTAACACAAATATAAAGATATGATTTATAAATTAAAGTTTTTATTTAAAAATATTACCAGGAAAAACTAAGGCAACCTAAACATCTACCAATAAGTGAAAAATTAAAATATGATATTTTCACTATAGAATTTTAACCATCAATTACGAAGAACGAAGGAAAGTTATATTCTTTAATGTGGTAGTCAAGCATCCTAAAAACAAAACAACTAACAGAATAATTCCACTTGCTATTTTTTTTTAATAAATGCATAAAGATATATTTGGGTTACTTGTCAAATTGTGAAAAGTGGTAACTCATAAAAACGTTGAGTAAGCCCTAGCTGGCGTGGCTCAGTGGATAGAGTGTTGACCTTCAGAACAAAGGGTCCTGGGTTTGATTCTGGTCAAGGGAACATACCTTGGCTGCAGGCTCCTCCCTGGCCCAGGCCATGGTAAGGGTGCATGCAGGAGGCAAACCAATCTATGTGTTTCTCTCACGTTGATATTTCTCTCTGTCTTTCCCTCCCTTCCACTCTCTCTTAAAGATCAATGGAAAAAATATCCTCAGGGGAGGATTGACAAAAAGAAGAACTTGAAAAAGTTTGAATAAGAGTTAAGTATGCAGTTCTTTAGTAATGTTAAATTCATCAATTCAAAACAAAACAAAACACACACCCCCTTAAGTAGCACAGTTCAATGATGGGAAAGTCAAACATATCACAACTGCCTCTGTTTTGCACAGTGGTAGCTGGAAAGCCATTTAATCAGTCTTTTTCCTAAAGCATCATGTGTTCAAAAAAGAATTTTGTCTTAATTCGTTTTTTGAAAGGTACAGGGAAGCTCAGTTAGACTAAAATAAGTCATCAAATCCTAAATAGCACAGTCAAAAGTCCCTTACTGAGATAATGTCCCTGTGATGCTTTGGTGAACCCAAAATAGAGATCATTGCCTCATTCACACTGAAAAAGAAGCCTGGTCACAGGAAGAAGGAGAAATAAAAAAGCACAACAGAAAAAAAGACAATAATTAAACTCTGTTCTTCTCATATATAAAGAATTGCACCTTTCAATGATCATAGCCACAGCCATGCTCCACAGCCAAGATAAAGGCAGCCATGTGATTCAAGCAATTGATTCTTAAAGACTTAATTCAAAGGTAAAAGAAAACAGTATCTCTTCTGAATTGTATTTTAAATGCTCCCTTTTCAATAATTCTTTCTCCTAAGGTTTTAAGAAAACAAAGTCATCATAATTTTTTGTAATCACAGCGCTCTTTTCATAGGACAAATTTGAAATATTTCTATTTCACAGCCATCAAAGCATTTGTCTTATTCTTTCTCAAAAGAGCTTTTAGCAAGATACCTTTTGCTGATATGAAGGCATCATATATATGTAATGACATATAATATAGATCCTAGAGATGTATAACCCCAAACAATTTACACAAAAGTGTGTATTTCAGCAAGGCTTGATTTCTTACCTGGCTGAATTTTGTCACAGTTGTGACCACTTCCTTGTCCTTAAGAGTGATTCTAATAAAGTTTTCTTTTTATTAGTTTCATTTTTCTCTATAGTCTCTGAAAATATTGCTTATTAATATTTCACAAAAAGTAAATTTGTGACTTTTATTTTTCAACTTTTCAATTAAGCAAAATATAAGTTCGTAAAAAATCCTTTCCTGTCTGCCTTCTGCTTAATATTTCTGAGGGAAGGCAAACAGCCCTGTGAAACATCTGGCAGATTTCCTCACTGAAGGGGATGGCTCTGTGTGTTGGGGAAAGGGGGTGCCTGATGTGTTTTATTTCTTTTTTTGACCATGTGAGGTGGACGGGTGACTAGACTAACTCAAATACTTTCTCATCCTCTGCACCCAATCACTAGGCAAGTTCAAACCACTACACCCTTCTCCTGAAGAGGGCAGATGAGTGACTAACACTCTTTGTTGTCCTGCTGAGACTGAGCCAAATCATTTCAGAAAATGGTATTCAAGAGCACAATGAACTTGCGGCCGCTTCAGAGGGCAAGCCCACCATCACCCTGCCACTAGACACTTTTGAGGCAGCTCTTCACGTCTCCATTAGCATGTACTGCTTGGAAGTAAGAACTCTAAGAGGAAGTGTAGTTCTGTCCCCAGTCCCTTGAGGACTCTGGCAGATGACCAGGGTTAGATTTAAACAACAGCACACCCCAGGCCCCCACTCGCCTGGCCCATTTTTGGCCAGAGATCCTTTGTCAAACGTTTAAGATCTTAATCAATCTTCACTCTGACCTCTCAGACCCTGAGGAAGATGGATGAGGAAGTAGGTGACCTTTCACCTGGTCTTCTATTTGTTCTGCCACAGTACACCCAATGGAAAGACAATTGGGGAGGAACCTGCTGCCAGAGTTCTGAAGCCTTGCCAATTCTCCATTATATTCCTTCTTAAGCTCTCTTCACACCTCCTCTTTCTTGTCTCACCCCCAATCACTTTTCTCTCACTCAAAGGAAAGCTCTCTTTCCTTCAGGGACAAACAATAACAACAAAACAACAAAACAACAAAACAACAACAACAACAAAAAAAAAACAAACAAAAAAAACCCCCAACACTCTCCAAATATCATTTGCAATATGAAGTGTGAAAATGGACATTATTCTTTGTTAGGGCAAGGGCAATGCTTTCTCTCTTTAGCCTTGACTTTCAAGAGTTACTGGGAGATGAATACCCTTTTACTACTTCAGCTCAACACCTTCAAAAGACATCAGCTATGACTTGGGAAGAACAGGAGGATTAAAAAAAAGCTAGCATTTATATAGTTCCATACTTTATGATCTATAAGGTGACTTTTACCAATCTAACAACACCATTTCCTCATGGCAAGTCAGGAAGAGAGTGTAATTATTATCAGCCTACTTGATAGATGAACAAAGCATGGCTCAGAGAGCCTGAAAAGCATGCTCGAGGTCATACAGCTAAGTGACCAAACTGAGACACATTTCCTTGTCTTGATGCTCCTTCAATCCGCTTGGATTTTCTCTGACAGCCCAGTGATGATGTCAATGATGGAAACAACCATTTTTATTACTCCTAAGGCTTTTGCAGGCTTTAAAAAGTCTCACTCAAGTTTGGAATTTTAAGAATCCTTTGTCATTCAAGTTTTTCCTTTCTTCCTAAATTCATCACATGCTTACTAGTAGAATCAAAAACAAAAAAAAATAGCAACAAAGTGCAAGGTTTTGTGCAAAAAAAAAAAAAAAACTTCTTAAAGATTTAATCACTTTATTTTTTTTAACTTTTTTAAAAAATGTGTTTTTATTGATTTCAGAGAAGTAGGGAGAGGGAGAGATAGAAACATCAATGATGAGAGAGAATCATTGATCAGGTGCCTCTTGCATGCCCCCTACAGGGGAACAAACCTGCAACCCTGGCATGTGCCCTTGACTGGAATAGGAACCTGGGACCCTCCAGGCCACAGGCCCATGTTCTATCCACTGAGCCAAGCCAGCTAGAGTGAGTTAGTCACTTTATGCTTAGCAAATGAAATACATGGAGGGCAGGTGTGAAAACACCAAAGATTCTCAAAAATGTCTCAACCAATCCTCCCAATCCATTAAGTATCTGACCCTGTGTTAAGAACAGTTTGCTCAGAAATGGAATAGGCCTAAAACTTGGAGCGCCCCCCACCGCTCCATGAACTACATGATTAACTAGAGTCTCAAGATTATTTCCATAAAACAAACCACTAACATGTTCAATTGACTTTACATTCATTTTCCCCTCCATCTTTTTCTCTTTTCCTTCTAATTTGGGTTGTAAAACTGTCAAGGAGTTTCACAATGAAGCAACGAATGAATTATTGAGCTCTGTGACAATTGAAAATCAATGACATTAATACAGAGAGATTCTAATGCCAGCCATGTGACCATTTGAGTGGGAAATGGAAGACAATATATATTTTAACTATATACAAAAATCTTGACATGTTACGATGTGCATATTCTGTCTTAAAAAAAAACAAACAGAAAAGGCAGAATAATTCACTCTAAAATGTGATGTGGTGTCATCACCCAGTTCATTTCACTATTCCTTCTATGATTATTATAATTCACATGCCAATAACAATGCACTCATATTCTTTATAAAACTGATATTAGAATATACTTCAAGGTTTCACTTTGGTACAGGTTATCTTATAGTTGCTAAGTCAACAGCAAACAAAATGGCAAAAGCTGCCTTTAAATTCCAACTTGCAAATTTTCTAGTTTACAAATTTACCTTTTCACGCTAGGTCAACAGAAATGGCAGTCAGCCTTTATTCTGTTTTATTTATAATGAAGTTAAAAGACATTCATTGTTAGCTACTCCAAAAAATAACTTCAAGCAAAGCAAGAATGACTCTTTAGAAATGTATAAACTATGAAACCATAATTCTATGACACCAAATTATCAAAACTGTAATTTTTCTGGGTTATTATAGTTGATTTCCAGCCCATCGAGTGGATTGCCCCATACATAGTTAATCCCACAGTGTCATTAAGATGGTTGAAATGCCAGACAAATTGTTTGGCAGGCAGTTATTTCAGGCTTTTTAACCACCAAATCAGGTGAACCATGGGCAATCCAGTCTACAGCTCAACAATCACCCCAAGAAAAGATTAATCTGATCTGTTGCCTAGATGGGACCAGAGTTATAATGTTTAGTACTGATCATATTGAGATTGGCAGCAACAAACTATTGATAACCACTAAAAATAAATACCAAGCAAAAATAAAAACCTTGGATAACTTTCTTTTTAAAGCCTTAAGCTACACATGACATGAGCAATCCACATTCAAATGAATTACACTCATTCCTTACTCAGAAACAAGGCCTTTTTAAGAAAACTAAAAACTTTACAAAATCCTCAGTATTCTTTTTTCCCCACATTTTTAAAAATTACATAAAGCTTTACAAAGATTAGTACATATATCTCTTTTTCCCCCAGTATTCTGACAGAAAAGGGGACATAAGGGAGGAAAGAATTGCATACACTGTATTTCAGGTGAGCAAAAAGAACACTTTAGTAATATGCTGCATAGAAATGAACATGATAAAAACACTCAATAACCAAATGGATCACAATTTAATATCGTCTCTGGCCACAGATGAAATAAGAAGACTCTTGCTAGTTCCTTATCACTTCCTGGGGGAAAGAAAGGTCTTTCATCAAGATTAATGTCTCTTAGGGACCCTGTCGGGTGCTCAGTGGAACAAATGCACTTGAAACACTGTCACTCCAAAAGGCAGGGGACACCGGACGTTCCCCACACAGCGTCAGAGATCGGAAATAACGCAATTCATATTTCACATGTAAATTGTTTATGTATATGTACACACAACTGGAGATATTTACCATTTTTACCAAGTCTATACTATGGTTTGAACATCTGTCCACCCCCTTTAAAGAAGGATCAATCAATCTCATTTCTTCAGCTTGATCATTTACATTTCCGAGGGCACATCAAGCCAGTTCTGATCTAAGTGCCGATAGCAAATATGTGTGGCCTTCTGCTGATTGTGGCAGCATCATTTACATTGTCAGGATCACAACCGGCCCAGCCTTGCCACCTGGAGCTACAGCACTTACTCATTAGACCCCTCTGTCCCACCACATCCCACCCCACCACATCCCACAGGGGCTACTAATTACTGGCTCTACTCCCTCCAGTCGCATCTCTGATTTAATTATGTGCACTGAGCCCTAATGAAAAGTACAATAAGGCCCGTCTTACCTTGGCATTCTCCATTCCGCTCTTCATGCCCAGCATTGCAGAGGCAGTTGCCAATGGGTACCAGCCATTCACCATCTGCCCCGCAGTACATTTTTGGCACATCCTTCTCTTCTGAGTTGTTGACACAGGAGCCGCGGACTTCCACCAGAGAAGACGTATCAGCCCCTGTGATGGTGTCTGGAAACTGGGCCAGATTGCGCACTGTGAGCGGGCACTTCTTATAGAACACGCGGACGGACACCAGGGCGATGCAGGCGCCCACATCCTGAAAAGCCAGGTAGAACCCCTTTTTGCTCAGTGGCCCTACATCTCGGACCTCAGTGTTCAGCTTCATGATTCGGTCGCCGATGTCCACTTGGGTGAAGCTCTCATCAGCGGCGATGGTGTCGATCTTGGCAAACTGGCTCTCTCGGATAAAACGCTCTTTGTCGTTGTCCGATTCATAGTAGTACAGGTTAAACGTCTCCTTGCAAGTCCCCATGACGCCTGGGAGACTATTGCAGTCCCTCAAGGTGAACTTGATTTCAATGTACACCCTTTGAGCCCCCTCTCGGGTGATCCAGTCAGTTCGGAGCCAGTTATTCTGGCTGGGTTCCATCACGTTGCACACTTGGTAGGTTCGGATGGGTGTATTTTTTTCATCCATAATACTCACTTCCTCCCACTGCAAAGATCCGAAGAAAATGTATCAATCACAACATTTCATCACACAAGGATCTGTCAACCCTATTTTACTCTCATACAACTTCAATTATTATTATTTTTTTTAAAATAAGAAAACTGCTGAGCACCAGTCCTCACGGATAAAGCCTGTTATCGAGAAGATAAGACAGTATTTTATTGCAGAAGTATTGTTGTTTTTTAAAAATTGTTTCATTCCTTTGCCTTTAATCCAGAGGCAATGGTGGATTTATTACTTAGGAGTTCTCAGCAGTTCCTTGTGGTGGTCTAACAACCTCAATTTCACCTATTGCAACAGCTACAATTTCAAGTGGCAACAGTTCAAATTTACTCATAAATGAAAAACTAGTATGTGTATTGTTTCAACAACTGAACAGAGACCTGCAAATTAAGAGCAGGAAGAGGAAAGCTTGCCAGAGGAAGACAATTATCAGTTAATTAGGGTGCTCCTGTCAGAACTTTGCTCTCTAATACCTAAAAAAATGTCAGTGGATTTTTTTTTTTCTTTTCTTTTGGCCCTGTCACTACTCTTTAAAGGTGGAAAGAAAATCTCGCCATTCTGGTTTTGGTAATCCTGGGAAGATAGAGAGTAAACTTTCTGGTTGGCTTTCTCAAATATGCTGTCATTTGGAATGGTAGCACACTTTTCAAGAGCGTGCATTCAATTAAATGTTTATATTGTTCTTATTTTTTAAACAAATGCACATAAGTAAACAAGAACGCTTACATACTTTGCCTCTAAATTCTCTGAGGGTATTGAAAGAAAAATAGTAAGTAGTATTTGTAATTAAAAGCTCAAGAAATTTTTAAAAAGACGGTCGAATTTCAATCTACTTCCTGACAAAGCTTCTCATAGTGGGACAGTCTGAATTCACTGTGACTAACGTGGTCATTTCACTCTCGCCGTACTTAAAAAAAAATAATTCTAAAAGAAGCAACATTGTTTTGGGGGTCCTACAAAGCTCTTCATTAATATCTGCCGTGATACATTTATGTAGATCTGGTATAAGTTAGCTTAAATATCTAACACATGAATATAATTAAAAGAAAAAAGAGTTTAAGAAATGTATATTGTATAATAGCTCCACTTAAGCCTCCATCCAAAAATATGAGTAAATAGAATCATACTGTATCTTTTAACAGGTTTGTCATCTGTGCATTGAAGAACCATTAATGGATGGAAATGTTACTATGTGATGGGCCATGATGCATAAAATTC
Organism: Murina feae; assembly: GCA_004026665.1. Taxonomy (NCBI): domain Eukaryota; kingdom Metazoa; phylum Chordata; class Mammalia; order Chiroptera; family Vespertilionidae; genus Murina; species Murina feae. The sequence goes on along the minus strand of PVJC01015766.1, from coordinate 7,921 downwards.
TCTATCCCTTTCATCTACTACCATTATGAAAGTTGGAACTGGGAGGGATAAGTACCCTGTCATGATTAAAATTTCTTTTTACCCACTAACTAATAAATCACCAGTACTTTACTTATTTGGGGAAATTCATGTAAATGCAAAAATAGAACCCCATCCTCAAAAACAAAACAAAATAGAACAAAAAACCTACTCAGCACGTTTCTCATCTCAGAACAAAGAAAATATGAAAAAACATTTATTGTAGTTGTGATTTTACATACCTCAGTGCAAATAGTTGATTACTATGTAAATGAAAGTACATAGGGATAACTCCACAAAATTTATACAGCATACTTCAGATGCAATGTGAATTCTCCAGCCTGAACTTGATTGTCTAAAGACATTGATCAATTCACCAGAACAATGACCAATCTCCCCCTAGTTTTGTATTTTACAATCAATGTCAGAAACTCAATATACTCTTTTAAATGAGCATCACCAAAAAATTAGGTTTCTGTTCTAATGTTGCCATCAGGAGCCATCATTTTTTGTTATTTTCATGTTTAGTTTAGTTGTTCTGATGGAAAAACAAGAGAGTTGTTTCTGACTGTATTTTCAAATAAGTTTTCCTTTTCTTTTTAAAAATAACAACAGCAACAACAATAAATAAAGGTCATTATTGGACAAAACTGTAATCCAAAGTTGCCAGCAAAGATGTTTCAAAAAAAATCAAAAGACTCAAACATACCCCCCCTCCCCCCGTCAGCTAAAAAGAACTTTTGAAGCCAATCTATTCCTACTCAGTAGACTCCCAATTCACCCATCACTCTAAGCCTGATAAAGTCCTCTTCAAATACAAAATCTAGAGATTAATTACATTTTATAATTTGGTACCTAATATCTCAATGGCTACTACTTGGTATGTATTTTGGAAAGACTATTTCTCTTATGCACAAGTAAAATTTCGTTGCTAACCCCTCGCAATAAAACTTACAATGCTACACACATAATATTTAAGGAAAGGAAAAAAACTATTTCCACTCAGCCCATAAAAGTCTGGGTTTTATATAATAATCAGTATGCATAATATTATTTTTTTAAAAAGACTTCAAGACAACCAAGAAAAGTTTTGTGTCTAGAAAAAGTGACCAGGTGCTTTTTCAGCAATTCAGGGAATGGGGGTGGGGTGTGGAGTCTACAGCATATTAAATTGCAGTAAAAGCTTTCCAGAAACTAGATAGACCATAGACTGTAGTAAAAAAAAAAAAAAAAAGCAAAGAAAAAAGTGTCACTCCTTGCTTTTAATAGGTCCATGTATATTTAGTGTTAACAAGTCAGATCCAAAGTCATGCTTGATTCATTATCTCTTCAAGCTTAAGAGCAACCAGTAAGAAAAATAAGGCTCATTAAAAATTTTTAATGCAAGTAATGATACCTTCCATCCTCAATTGAGCAGACAGTTCTAATGCATTCGACCTAGAGAGCAATAGCTCTAGTGTAGCATGGGAAAGTCTTCCTGAATCAGTGACCTTTCCAGGGTATAGGATTAACAAGAGTCTGACTCTCACAAGATAAAGCTGTACCTTTCTTCGCATTCAAAGGATGAGGGCAATTGCCTGCAATCAGCGGTGAATACAGCCTGTCTACACTGCCAGAAGCCTGCCAATCATCCTCTCTCCCTTAAAAAAAAAAAAATGGTTTTGAGGGCAGACTGGAATTTTTCAGCAGAGACTCAACTAACTACAGTCAAGTTCAGGCAGAAAAATAGGAAGGCAGGGCAATCTCCATTTCATTTAAATGGATTAGGAGAACTTCTTTGGAAAAATCCTAAAATTCTCCATTTTCACAATTATTTCTTCACTTATTTTTGAAACCCATCTTCTGTAACAGTTTGTATGCATCTTTAGTTTCATCTTTTATTACTTATGCAATAGTTGAAGCACCATAGTGGGTGATGGCATTACAATTTTTGCCTGGTAAAGACTCAATCTTCCTGTCATCTCTATTGTTTTTAATCATTTGACTTAGTCATAGATTATCAAAAATGTAATGGTGGGCTGATATGCTTAATTTTTTTAAAAGCCTGAGAGTTATCTCAATTTGGCAGAAACTAGAGATACATATTGTACTGATATTTCCCCAAAAAACGAATTCATTTTGACCTGTTATTAAGGAGTAAGGTTGAGGTGAGAGAATGGGTCCATTGACCTACTTTTCATCTCTTAATCTTCCAATGGAGACAGTGATGGCAAATTCTAGAAGAAATGACCAGCGTATTCTCTCTCATGCTTGTAATGCAGCCTCCCCAGCACCAAAGAGCCACGACTCCAAATACATAAACTTTTCACATTTAGCCCCAGTGATGCTCAAGCTTTGATGCTTCCTGCATGTACTGTTCCTAAGGCTTTCAGTGTGCAAGAGGGCAGCAGCTGCCTTAAGGTGATCCTGACAGCAAGGTAAGGAGCTCCTACAGCTTGTGCACAGAACTGAACCTGTGACTGGCACAATGAAAAGGGCTTGCTCCCTAGTATCTTTATTTATTCATTCCCCTCACCTGGAAACAGAAGAGTTGCTCTAACATGAACCCGGTCTGAACTTCATGGCCAATCCAGTGACATAGGCATCAATTCTAATTAGGTCCCCAGTTTGCCTTTTCTGTTGGTATTTTAGTTTTAAATAGGCATCTAAGTCATCTCCTAATTTTGAAAACCCTTTCTGCCCTTTTGGTTTCTTGTTCTACCATGACAGACCTATCCAAGGGGAGTATAGGATTTCTGCAACAAAGTGTAATTCACTTCATAGGCCATGGCGGAAATCTGACCCCCTCACCACAATCAACAAGAATCAAGCCATTAGGACTTTCAGAAAGTTGCTAATCACTCCTTTTTTACCCTTCGGAGCGGAGAGCCACTCGGAACTTACCCCTCCTTCCAGAGGGCTCGCTATCCACCCAAGTTCTCCCTGAACGGATCTGGAATCCAATAAGGTAACTACAAAGAGGAAAAGAAAAATAGATTAATTTCCAATTGCAAAAGCCAATACTACAAAAACCATTTGCCTGAGCGTTTCCATATGTGCTGAGGGTGCGCATATCCAACTCTGATCAAACCTAAACTTGGTCTCACTTATGTAAATAATCATTACTCACTTGATCTTCTCCCCTCTTTAAATCTGCAAGTTCTTATTTATTTAACTTGCTGAGCATTTAAAATTCCATCCCGGGACTCAGTTGATTCATTTTCTAAAAAGGATGAATAGAGAATCTCAAGTACAATTCAAAAAATAAATATATCTATGTAGGGCAGTTGCACTCCAGAGCAAAATCTGCATTCATCTCTGTCTGGTGTCTACTGGAGTTATTTGTTTTTACAAGTTTCAGATGACCGCATAACTCATCATCATGGTGACAGAGCCACAAGTGAATTCTATCTGAGAGTGCTCAGAGGGTCAGGAAAAGGCTCTCTCCCCGACCACTTTCCCCCCTCCCCCCTCCATCACCAAATAAGTCGACCCTGGTGGTGGTGTCCGCTGCTTTTTTAAATATCAAAGTTTCAAAGTGGGGGGGGAGGGGGTTGGGGGGGGAGGAAGAGGGCACCCGCGTAGAATTAGAATGCAAATGAAGTGAATGATTCTCTTCCCCAGGTCTTTTAGAGGACAAACAGAGACTCCTCCTCCACCCAAGAGGAAATCACTGATTTGAATTTTAGGTATGCAGTAGAGTTAGCGTGCTGGTGTTACACCTAAGCGTGGGCATCGAAGATTAGGAATCGTGAGCGCTGCTGGGAGCGGCTGAGCCCCGCCCAGGCTGGAGCAGGCCCAGGCACCTAGGACATTGAAAAGGACTCAGTCAATTCCTAACCTCTCTTTCCACGTTCTCTTTCCCACCGAGAGCCGCAGGCCTGCGGGTCGAGAGGCCCCTCTCAGTGGAACCACTGGGTTATTAATTTGATCGCCAAGGCTGGCTCTTCAGGCTGGGGGAGGGGTGGGAAGAGGAAGCCTTCCCCTTTGCTCTTGTGCACCCCAACTCTCAATCTCACCCCCGGGCCTCTGTATTCTGACCATACCCCCTCTCATTTCACCACGAAGTCAAGGAATGCAAAATTAAAGTCTGCCTCTTTCTCTTGGTTTTCCCCAAAAGCCTGAATTCCGGGGATCTGTTAATTATTTCAAAGTGTAGAGCCTTCCCCGGGTCTCTCCCGCCCGGAGTTGCGCCCCCACCCCCGGCCTCATTCTCTCTGGGTCCCTAGAGAAAAGCCCGCTCCATCCATTCGGATTTATGTAAGGTGGATTAGGGACACAAAGGGAACAATAAGACCCAATTTACAAAAAAAGGGAGGGAGTAGAAAGGGAGGGTAAAAGGGAGAAAAGGAAACGTGATGGGAATAAAAAGCTACAAAATGAATTATTTTTTAAGGGGGAGGAGGAGTTCGAGAGAGGGGTGACGCTCCTCCCCCCTCCCCCTTTCTACATCAGCCTAGGGCTCCATCCGCGCCTTTTTGTGTCTAGGGCTCCCAAGGTTTGCTTTCAAAAGAAAAAGCAAGAAATGGGTGCAAGAAATTCTCTGCATCTGGTGCAGTGAGGTCTTAGGGGACGTCCTCACAAGCGCGCCAAGTAGCCAGCGGGACGCGGGATCCAGCCTCGGAGGAGAGAACTGACCCTGGGACCAAGGAGCCGCAGGGGCCGAGGTGGCACCTGGACCCAGGTGGGAAGGAGCGGGGAGAGAGGAGGGGGAGAAAGCGCCCCTTTTCTTGCAAGCAGCGTCTGCCGGCAGGTGTGTGAATCTATCCAAGCCTCCGTCTGGCGAACTCTGGGTACCGGCTGCCCAGCAAAGGCTAAGTTGGGTTTTGGCTCCCTCCTTCGGAACAGGAGAAATGATAGATTGTACAGGGATGGAGGGACGAATGAAGGGCTGGCTGGCTGGCTGGCTGGATGAATGGATGGATGGATGGATGGAATGGGGGGTGAGGGGTAGGGAGGGGTGAAAGAGTAGGCGAGACAGATGCAGGGCTAGATGAACGCAGGCTCGAGTACAAGTATTCGCGGGAACACACGCGCGCACAGAAACACAATCCTCCACCTCCTCGCGGGCACCCACACGCCACAAACACGCATTTGCCCTCGCGCGCATCACACATGCACATGCACACACACTCAACTCGCTTTTCTCTGAGATCATCAGAAACTACATGATCAACCCCCACCCCCCGACACACACACACACACACACACACACACACACACACACACTCACACTCCTTCCAGCGCGTCCGAACAGACACGCCGAACACGGGGCGCCGAGACCCGGCCAGTCGGTTCCGCACGTTCTCTCCAAACTAACCCAGTGGCACAGTTCGGGGGCAAAAAAAAAAAAAAAGCAAAAACTCGGGTCCGTTTAACTCGCCGGCGGGTTGCCCAGGTGTGCGGGGTGATCTGAGGAGCGTGGGCCCCTTAGACCTGCGATCGCACCTCGGGGAGCCGGGGAAGAAAGGTGACTGCCGCCGGATGCCAGAAACCAGGTCACCGGCGGCCTCTGCAGCGCGGCGGAGGCTCCGCAGCCCGGTCCCGGGGAGCGCAGGGCTCGGGAAACTCGGCCGAAACCACTGCTCGCACGGCTTCTCCGAGAGCCCGGGAGCACCAAGCCCTCTCCGGCTCCAGGCTCCCGGGTCCCCGTCGACTGGGGCGGGGTGGGGGAGCGGTGGCGGCGGGGGCTTGGGCCGCAGCATTACTATTTTCAATCCTCGCGTTGGCTCCCGGGTATGCCCCTCGGGAACCGGCCTCGCGACGGATGCTGACAAACTTTGTCCTTTTGCTACAAACTTGGGCAGCCTCGCCGCCAGCACGGGTCACCGCCCGGGTCAGGACGCGCGGCCGCCCCGCGCCTCCTCTCGGAGGATCCCCTCTCCCCGGCTCCTTTCTCTCGAGTCTGTGAGCACTGCTCATGCGGGGATCCCCGTCCTCTCCCCCCCCCCACCGCGTCTGCCCTCCCCTCCAACACCCGCCGGCCTCACGCTCCCGAGGAAAAATTCACGCGCGGATCGTCCCCTCTGTCCCCGACAGCCGAAAGCCGCCCCGCTCTCACCTTCGTTCGCGGGGTACACCCTGGAGCCGGTGACGGCGCTGCAAGTCCCAAAGAGAAACGAAGAGAGGACGAAATAGACAATCCCAGCCATGGCTCGCCGGTGCCAACGCTGCTCCTACCGCGGCTATCCCAGTGGAATAAATGCTTAAGTTAGGGGTGCAGCGGGCTGAGGACATTGCCAAGGGGGCGGGCCCGGCCCGTGACGCCCACCCGCCAGTCCGGGGCCCGCGGCCAATAGCGGCGCAGACCCGGCGGCCTGGCCCCGCCCCCTCGGAGCCGAGCCCGCCTGGAGTCCCCGCCCCTCGGGGCTCCCCGGGCTTGAGCGGGCAAGGTTCGCGGGGGTCCCCCGCCCCCGACGAGGGAGGTGACGGGGTCCCCCGACCTCACCTCCGGGGTCCAGCCTCTGGGCCGGGGAGGGAGCTTAGCTTAGGAGGTCTCTGAATGGGTTGCGGGGAGCCCGAGGAAAGGTTGGCAATTCCCTCTCCCCCCTGCGACGGCTTGCGCAGGAGGCGAAGGTCCTCTTGTTGGAGTAACAGGAGGATGGAGTTGGCCAGCCTCCTTGCTGCTGCTCTTTCCCGAGGGTCGGAGCGTGTGGGTCCCGCGCGCCGGGGCTGAGCGGCACACGCACTGCTGCGCCCCGCACGGCCTCCCTCCGCTCCCTGCCCTATTGCGCGTCTTTACGGCGCATCTCCGTCTGAAATGCCCTTTGGAGGGGGTTTTGCGACTTCGTTACGCCCATTCCCCTGACCCCCTCGATGCCTGGAGAGCGACCTAATCGGCCCCCCGTCGTCGAGTGCAGCGCCTGGGCTCAGTCACTGTCTCCGCTCTGGAGCGGAACGAATGACTTTCCGGCGACGGAGAAGAAGCCCCTTTGGCCCATCTGCGCTCACGCCTCGGGTCTCACCCCGGTGCCGACTCCCCACCGCGGCAAGGCGCCCCGGGATGGCCCCGCCGGCAGGGAGCCGACTGTGTGTTTCCCGGGGGGAGTCCCTGGGAGCGGACCCGGCGAGTCCCAGTCGCAGGGAATAGAAGCAAAGGGCTTAGGTGGGAATGCGGTGCCCACCGCTGACCGCACTTGGCAAATGGGAACTCGGAAGCTGCCCGGAGCGGCCGTGGCAACTCTGCGCTCCGCCCGACAGTCCTCCCTGCCCCAGGAGACGCGGTGGGCCGCGGGACGCGCAGAAATCTGCTCATCTGCCCCTGCCGACGTGTCCCGGTGTCACTGTTGACTCTCGGGAGCGCAGGAGCCACCTGGCCCTGATCTGTGCCCCAAACCCTGGCCGCAGGCGCAGCCACCTGAGCGCCGTCCTGAGATAGCAAAGTAGCAGGCGGCCCGGGAATTGGACCCCAACGCGGCTCGGTGCATCTCTGCAGACGTTTGCGGGGTGTCGGTCTCAGAGGGGGCGTCCCTCCTTCCTGTCTCCCAGGCCGCGCCTCCTGCGGCTCCCTCGGGGAGCGGGCCGGGTTTTCCTCCGGAGCCTGGGTCCCGGAGGGAGGGCGACCTCCGGGAGGTGGAAGACCCTTTCGTGGCAGCGGCTCTTCGTGAACCAACTGCGCCACCTGCCGGCCATCCTTGGGAGTGCGCGGCCCCAGCTGAAGGGCAAGCGGACAAAGACGGCACCGCGCACCTGGCATCCCGCAGCAAGGAGAAAGGAGGTGTGCTGGGGGGTGCGGTGTCTTTTCCTCCTCCCGCCCATTTCTGGCGCCCCCGGCCCCCGCTAGGTGTAGTGCCTGGAGGCGCGTCCTGTCCTGTCGCGCTTCTAGCCAACGGATTCCGGAATCGGAAAAACATTTCGAGGAGAAGCTCATAGTCAACATCCCAGGGGTTGCCTGAGTACTTTCTGTCTCCCCCCCCCCCCCCCC
>PVJC01015765.1:0-34632 GCA_004026665.1 Murina feae | reverse complement strand
AAAAGAGAACAACATGCAGGGGAGGGCAAGAGTCTGAGAGATCAACATAGAGGGGGTGCCTGCTCCAAGCCTTCACAGTGTGCCTGGTGGCAGGTCCCCAGCAGGTAGACACACACAGGAGGACTGCTCCGAGCCTCAGATGCAGCTGGGGGCAGGTCCTCAGTGGCCACACACACACACACACACACACACACACACACAAAAGGCGCCTGGCAGACTGGGGCCATCATAGGACATCCACTGAGGGGTCCCAGACTGTGAGAGGGCACAGGCCGGGCTGAGGGACTCCCTCCACCCCGAGTGCACAAATTTTTGTGCACCGGGCCCCTAGTATATATATAAAGAGCCAGGATCTCTAACGTTCACAACGACCAAATGCTCAACTGAACACCTAAAGTCAGTGCTGGGTTGCCATGGTGACCCAGCACTGACTGCCAAAGGGGCTGCAGATCAGGCCTGGAGAGAGGCCTGCAGAGAGAGAGGCAGGGTCTGACTGAAGCCTCAGTGGCAGCTGTTGAGGAGCCGTTGCCTCTCTCTTTCTCTCTGGGCTTCACCAGCAGCCACACCTCTGTTTCTCTTCAGGTCTCCATGGGTGCTGCTGATAAGCCCCACCTCTTTGATCAGGCCCAGAGATAGGCCCGGAGACACTGACTGGCATAGAAACCAACCATTCAGAACCAAATCTGGGTGAAGTGCCTGGAGCCAGTGGCTGCCTAGGAGGCAGAGCTTTTGACGCTGACTAGCATAGAAACCGACCAGTCAGAACCTAATCTGGGTGAACTATGAAGGCAGAACCTAAGGTGGGGGCTGAGGAGGGGTTTAGGGGCAACAGCTGTTTGGTGTAAGGTATAAGAAAGCAGTTCAATTTTTTAATGACCAGTTTGGCAGTATAGTGCATATGGCTGGCTATCAGTCCAGATATAGGGATTATGTATTTTTGTCTGCCAGGAGCATCTCCTCCTGCTGAAAAAGGCTCCTCTCCCCCTCCCCCCCATTTAAGCAATCCTATCCTATATAAACTATACTAATAAAAAGGTAATATGCTAATTAGACCGGGTCGACCAGCCATATTCTGGATGTTGACTTCCTTCCAGACAAAGCCATGGTGGTGGGGGCCGAGGCAGAGGCAGTTAGGGGTGATCAGGTCAGTAGGGGAGGACAGCTGGGGGCGAGATCAGGCTGGCAAGGGAGGGCAGTAAGGGTGATCAGGCAGGCAGAGGCAGTTGGGGGCAAGATCAGGCTGGCAAGGGAGGGCAGTTGGGGCGAGATCAGGCCAGCAGGGGAGGGCAGTTAGGGGCCTTCTTCTTCAGGGCAATCCATCAGAGGGAGGTGACTGGTGGTGGGGGCCTGGGGAGCAGCATCACACAGATTGCAAGCAGTGGCAGTGGCGGGGGCAGGGCCAACTGCCGGCAGCTGGGGGAAGGAAAGCCTCAATAGGTCCTGTTCACCAGCCAAGCCTAGGGACCCTACTTGAGGGATCCCAAATTGCGAGAGGGCACAGGCTGGGCTGAGGGACACCCCTCCCCCAGTGCACAGATTTTGTGTACCAGGCCTCTAGTTGGTCTATAAAGGACAATGGCCCAGCCTGTGTTGCTCAGTGGTGTAGCATTGACCTATGAACCAGGAGGTCATGGTTATATTCCTGGTCAGGGCTCATGTCTGGGTTGCAGGTTCGCTCTCCAGTAGGAAGCATGCAGGAGGCAGCCAATCAATGATTCTCTCTCATCATCGATGCTTCGATCTCTCTCTGTATTCCTTCTTCTCTGAAATCAATAAAAACATATTTTTAAAAAACGCAGTGGGACAGGTTCCTACCTCCAGGCTTTCCCCCTCAATAAAATGCTTTTGGGGGTAGTTTTCAATCATTTTCCATGTGGTAAGTGATGTGGTGTCTAACGTGTAGAAAAAGATCGTTAAGATTGTGTGTAATAATCGCCCTGACCGTTTGGCTCAGTGGATAGAGCATCGGCCTGCAGACTGAAGGGTCCCAGGTTCGATTCCCGTCAAGGGCATGTGCCTTGGTTGTGGGCACATCCCCAGTGGGAGGTGTGCAGGAGGCAACTGATTGATGTTTCTCTCTCATCGATGTTTCTAACTTTCTATCCCTCTCATGTCCTCTCTGTAAAAAATCAATAAAATATATTAAAAAAAAAAGATTGTGTGTAATAATAGAATAGCTGGAATGTAGCGGTAATTGGAGCAGATCAGTGAAGCTATATTAGAAGCACACCGCCCTCTCCCTCCCTGTGGTCTCTTGGTAACAAAAGAACTCAAAACGTTCAGACAAGTGAATAAACTTAAAACTTTGAAGAGCAAAGCTGGGTTGGCCTCAGAAGCTATCAGCACGATCATCAGAGCCTAAATAATGGTCCATAAAGAACTTGGCTTATCACCAAGTGCTTTGATAGTAAGCGAAGTGGGAAGAGACATAGTCCCTGCCCATGTGCAGTTTATAATCTAAATTGTGCAATGTCAGAAATCACTCTGGAAAATTAGAAAAAATGAATCCAGTCAGTACCCTTCAGTAGTGATGTGTAGAGAGGGCCCCAAACATTCACATACAGACAGGGAAAATACTGCTAGTACAGGCATCGAAAGAAAACACCGAGGCGTCATTAGCTGACTAAAAGCCGATTGAGGGAAAAGCACTGAAGTACATTAAAAATAATACAGGTTTCAAGGAAAATAACCCTTTTGCTAACCTTTGCATTCGTCAGTTCCTTTTTAGAGTATTTTTTTCCTGTTTTAGTCACACTTTAAAAGAGTGTGTATAAATACAGAAGATCAAGAGAAGTGTGATAAAAATAATTTAAGATGTAGAACGTGGGGTTTGAAAGAAAAGGTCAGAGAAATTTGGGGCTTAAAATTTTTTTCAGTAAAAAAAAAAAAATTAAAGGAATACTTATGGGCTAGCCAGTCGAGTGTCCCACGAAGTTTAAAACATGCTCTACCCTTATGGACCTTTAATGGCCAGGTTCTCATTGAGGATATGACTTGACTGATCTTTTTTTTTTTAGTTTCCCAAGAGCACCAAGTGAAAGAAAATGCATGTTAAGTTTTGGCAGGTATTTTGAATAATCCACAGAGCCTCACAGGGTGCCTCTGGGAAATGAGGAGTTTCCTTCCTGGAGGCTGAGAGGGCCGAGCTGAAGGAGTCTCGGCTGAATGACCTCAGTTGTGTAATTCCTCTCCATTTTAAGATTGAAAGGAAACTTTAGGCAGAGATAGGCCACTGACTGTCCTGTGAGTGTAAGAGTCAACAGCTAAAATAAAGTTATATTTCTAACGTTTTAGAGACAAAGAAGCTATCTTTCTTTTTCTATTTTCAGGCTCCTTCAACTCTTGCTTGCTTCTTTCTTAGCAGAATTATAACTTACAGATGTTTTGTTTGTTTACTCATTATTTTGTCATTTTCCCCATTGTAAGGTGGGTATCATGAGAACAGGGATGTGTCTGTTTAGTTCTGTTCTTTATTTCTAAGAAATCTGGTTGAATGAATGAATGAATGAATGAATTAACGAGAGTGGGTCAATGGGAGAAGAGTGCTCAAGACAGTCTGTGGATAATGACCATTACCTGGAAGGGATGCTAGCTTGGGGGTTAAAGAGAGAAGGAAGTAGGGGAAGGAGGAAGGAGAGTGAATTCACAAGGCCTGTTTCCTATGGTTGTTGGTAGATTGGGTAAAAATGTGCTAAACATGGAAGTCAAAATAGTGTCATATAAAGAACAGGAGAGAACATGGGGTAGTACTCAGACACACTAGCTCTGGGAAACAGTTCACAATGATTCATCATGGGTAAAGTTTGTTAATTTTTTCTGAAACAGACAAAAGTTCTGTAAGAACTAAGTTTTCCTGGTGTGTAAATCATTTGGAAGTTTTAGTGGTCATGGTGTGTGTGTGTGTGTGTGTGTGTGTGTGTGTGTGTGTGACATCTGACTCCTTTATTTATATTCTCTGTCCCGGCCTTCAGATGTTTTTTGAGCAGCTTCAGATTAGATTATCAGCACTGGGATAATGCAGCAATTTTGTGGCACACGGCCTCTGTGCTTAGGACTGTTCGACTCTTCTCAGACCAAGTGGCCAAAACGTATCTTGATTTAGTCTAGTCTGGTCTGTTGTAGTCTCATTTAAGGACACAAAGTCTCAAACCTTTGGATGCTTAACTTAAAATATTAGCATATTAACAAAAGGGCCAAAAAAGAAATTAAACAAAAAAGGAGAAAATCAGTTCTTCCTAAACCAATTATCCTTCCCTATCCTACATAATCCTACCTTCCAACTTCCCCATGCTGATGGAGCTTTTCAGGGAAGTATTTTCGGACCACAGGGTTGGCTCCTAACTAGAATAATATTCCAGGGGGGATTAGAGGACAGCGCAGACAGCTCTATCCCCCAGCAACCCTGCTCCCCCTTCGCCCCACCCCCTAGACTTCACCACCTCTGTACACCCTTCACAGAAGTGCAGGAAATGAAAGCGAGAGCCTTGAATCTATGGACTTTTCCAAAGTCCTTTTGAGAGACTTACTGCTGAGGTGGGAGTCCCCGCTTTTGGAGCCACCCCCTGAGTTTCCATGGTTTTACAGATCTTTGGAGGGCCTTGGGCTGATAAGAAGCAGATGTTCCTTCTGCCGATATGCCCATATCTGAGCTCTTGATGTCCTCAGACCCCACGTCCACGTTGGTGGAAGGAATGAAAATAACATTTGGAAAGCAGCTATTAAAATATTTGCGTTGGTTATCTGGCCCATCCTGATAATGACTGTGTGAGAGAAGCAGGATGGCGCTCTCATTGTCCTTGTACGCTGCGGAGAAACTGACACATAGGTTAAGTCGCCCGGTTTAGTAAAGGGCAGAAAGGGACTACTAGCAGACAGACGCCATGTCTCTTTGCTGGGAAAGCAAGCTCATGTGCAAGATTGTCTCTCATGAAGGAGACCTGATGGAGAAAGACGAGTAGAGAGCCTGATGATGTGAACTTTAGCTTCCTTTTCCCTCCGTACAGCAGTGACTCAGTGTGCTCTGGGCCCTGTGGTAGCCAGACCTCCGTCCCTCCTCAGCCCGCCAGGCCTCATCCACATGGACATTGCATTTGCTAATGACCAAGTTGAAGTGCTAGAGAAACAGTAAGGCCAACTGGACTGCCTTTGGTGAGCAGGACAGATATGAGGGGAAGTCCTAAGTGAGCGGAGCGCTGAAGGAATTCTTAAATTGGCAGTTGAGGAGGGTGGGAGAGTCCCTGGAAGGTGTGCTTTCTGGAGCCCAACTTCTCACCCAGCCGGGCTGTTAAGAGCCGGGTATTTCCAGGAGATTGCTTCTCTGGCTGTATCTGTTTGCTTTCTGATGGAGCATACAATTCACCGTTTTAACTTCTATAAATGGAATTAGGGGTACAATCCTGACTTGGTTGGACATAAGACCTGCAAGTTGGTTTGCATGGGGAGCCCTCTGCTTCACAGTGGATGTTCTGTGCAGCCAGGTAGACCTCTCTGCCAGGGGCCGACTCCCGTGTATTTGAAAAGGAAGACAAACCTGTATTTTGTAGAAAGGGCCTATTGTTCCCAGGGAGTGGCTGTGGCCAACTTCTTGGGCTCCTTGGCCGACTCTAAAGAAGGAATTGAAGTCAGAATGCTAATCACTGACTCCCACAGACATCAACAATCAAACCTCAGGGAACGCATAAGAAAGTAAACAACAGTGCTCAAGCTCCAATTCTAGAAGAAGAGCCCCAGTGTAAAGGAGGCTGGAGAAGAAAAACAAATGTGTGAGGAAAAAAACTTCTCCTTCCTGCCACTCAAATGGGTAGTCTCAGAAATAATGAAGTCCTGAGGTGCAGCTCCTTTTCCGTGACCAGGTTTGGCATGGCTGACAGCCTCGCCCGCGCTGTTCGAGGTGGTCTCCTGAGCTCGGAGCTGGGCATGGCTGTGGGACTCACGCTCCCTTGCAACGGCAGGATTTCTGCCTGTGAGCTGGACACAGCCTTTTGATTCTGCATCTCCCGGGATGCATTTCACGCTCTCACTTGTTCCCTCTCATGCCAAACAACGGGCTGGTGTTGAGAATTTTGTCACCAGGAAAGAGCACTTTCTTCTAAATGTGAGAAATTTTGGAACTGTTGGAACCAATGTGTAGGTCTTAGCGGTGGGTTCGTGAAATGTTCTCCGTTTGGTGTAGCCCCTAACGATTTTCCATTTTGTGTAAGGAGAGAATTATTTTCCTCTCAGTGCTGCCCTCCAACCTCCTTCATAGAGATTCATGTATTCTAATCTGGACTTTTCTTTGATCCAGTGTTATTTTATACAAATTTCAACTCATATATGTGGCATTTGGCAGAAATGATCTATCCATGAGCACGTCATGGGAGAAAGAGCATTGGCTGTGGAGTGGGGAGGCCTGGTTCTAGTTCTGACAGTGATGTGACATGTCACTGAGCTGCCCGTGTCACTTCAGAGAGTCATATTCGCTTGTTAATGATGAGACTGGCTGGAAACAGGGCTAAAGGCATTTGAATGTCATCCTTCTCTCCTATATGATAGCATATGAAGTGACCTTTTACCCAGGATCCATTTATAAGCCACTGGGAGTCTCTCCATTTTTTTTTCTCAGCATTTACATTTGTCATTCTCCAAGCCTTATCCCCCAGAGTTTGTTGAGTAGAGAAATTATCCCCATCAGCATTCTGCTAGCCTTCTCTGTGGTGAACATACATCCAAGGCTGTGCTTTCTTCCCTGGTGACGCTTTGCTTCCAATAGGAGAGAGCTCTCACCACCACATACAGCCTTGATCTCCTTTAACCACAATTGAGTAAGTCAGAGCTGGGGTTCATGGGACAAATGGGAGCATCTCCAGTTTAGGCCTGAAGAGTCCTGATGAGAATAATGAACAGAGTGTGAACTAGAAATCTGAAGATATATGAGCTCTCCTCACTGTTGGCTTTTTGGAAGAGTCCTGTCAATAATGGCAGTACTGTTATCATCCAAACTATTCACTAGACTGGGCAGAAAGTTGTAAAAGATTGGAAGTGTGCTTGGGGACAGGGTTAGAAGTACCATGGTGCCAGTCTGTGTTTTTTAAGAACACTTGGGACTGACGGGCACATCCTTGGGGTCATAGTCTGGACACCACAGATGATCCAGGCTCTTACCTGTCTGTGTGCATCCCTCTCTATAAGCCTGGCTGTGTTATCCTTATTAGCACGGCTGCCATTTATAGTCTCCCCCGCAGGGGATGGGCATCGGTTCATTCTAGCCCGTAAAATTGTACCACGTGACCCTGCCTGGCTCCTGATCTCTCAAGCCAGCGTTTGGAGCTGTTTATGCCTTCTATAAACCTGGAACCCAGTGCCACCCCAGCACCTCTGCTTTTCCGCTGGTTTATTTTTGTTATCCTTGTCCCCCACCCACCTTGTTTTTCAGCCATCCATGAGTTTTTATTGAGTTACTCAGACATTGAGCCAGACTCCGCGGGGGAATAAAAAGATGTTGTAAGAAATTGTCCCGGAACATGAGGGACTTAAAAACTCATTTGAAAAGGGGAGGCCTGTGCACACGAAATGTCGCCCAGCAACATCAGCCTGTGGGTAGAGTAATGGTTTGATCGGAGAAGGAGATTTCTCTTTAGCAGTTGTCAGGCTGTGTTGAGAAGGCGGTCTTGCTGCCTGGCCTGAAGCTTGATTTTTTACCCTGTCTGTGAGATGTGATATTTGATATGTACACAGGAGATGTGTGAGTTAGAAAACATAATGAATACCTGTGGATTTACCACCCAGCTTGAGAACTGCAACATTACCAATACTACTGCCCTGCCCGTGTGCTCCTCTCCTCCCACCCTGCCTTCCACCTGAGTTAGCCACTAGCTTGCATTTTGTTTTATTGCCTTTCCCCCCTAAAGTCTCTGTAGAGCTCATATGTTTTCTTTGGAGATCTCGTATTTTTCTGAGATAAGGAATCTCTGAAGGCCAACCACCAAGGGCATATGTGATGGTTAATTTGATATAGCAATCTGGTTGGGCCACGGTGTCCAGATAAGGGCTAAAACATTATTCTGAAAGTTTCTGTGAGGTGTTTATGGAGGAAATTGATATTATAATTAGTGGACTTTAGGTAAAGCAGGTTACTCTCCATAATGTGGGTGGGCCTCATGCAATCAGTTGAAGGACTCACTAGAACAAAAGACTGGCTTTCTCTGAGTAAAGGACATGGGCAGCAAATGGCCTTTAGATTTTACTGTAGCACCTGCTCTTGCTTGGGTCTCCAGCCTGCAGGCCCACCTGCAGATTTTGGACTTGCCAGCCTCCATAAATGTATGAACCAGTCCCTTAAAAGAAATTTCTTCGTATGTTTACATATATTCTACTGGATACCCTGACTAACACAGCGCATCACACTTCTCTGCATGCTGTTCTGTAAATCAATTTACAGAATTGATTTACAGAATATTCTTACATTTGCACATCAACAGTGTATTTGTCACGTGATGGGAAAGCATTTAGCTGATTCTGGCCTAGGCCACGGAAGAGAATCCTTGACTTTTATGTAGAAGCAAAGCCTGTTCTCTGCTTTTGGAGTACACTTTTCTCTTTGTTAGTACTCTGTTCCCTTCCAAAGTCCTGTGGCTTTCTCTGGTCACTCATATACCTACCTACCCTCCCCTTGCTATACCCCCATCTCTTCCCAACATACACGCACTATTATATCTGTGTGGTTGATTATGTAGAACCCCGATTCGACTTGTCACCAGGAAAGACATTTAGCTTCTCTGTGCTTGTGTCTCCTCATCTGTTCCAGGGTTGGGGAGAGTCGTCAAACCGTGTTTATTGTGTGACCATGTGCCAGGTATTGATCCATGTGCTTTACCTGTTTGTCCCATGTTATTTGTATAGCAACAATCCCAGGTGGTAGCCGCTGTCATCATGTTCACTTTGCAGTGAGAAAATGGCAAGAAGCTCATGGAAATGGAATTTGAACCCAGGAATTCTGACCTTAGATCCCCCTGCTCCTTACACTTTCAAACACGTTGTCAACTGGAAAGTGCTCCGCAAATGTAAAACATAGCTATTATTAAAATACTCCTATTGCCTTGGGGCAGTGCGCTGTGCTAGTGGACAGCAGAGACATTGGAGGAGCTGATCCCTATACAGTCATTGTAGGAATGTGCTGCCCTGAATGGAAAGCTCTGGTTCTTGGACCGAAGGCTTCTCCTGGCCTTCTTGAGCCCCAAGGAAAAGCTCTGTAAGGGCCTTTAGGACCTGGGGATTGGTGAGAAGTTGCATCTAGAGCCTCCCCGTAGGTCACACCAAGAAAGCCACTCCCTGCTTTGTGTTTCAGTGGTCCTGCAGGTTACAGTGCAGCCTGCACTGTCAGAGGGAACTCCATACTTGACCCAGATTGAGGACACCTTATTAGAGGGTCAGAGGTCTCAGCAAAGCATAGCAAATGCTTGGAACTTCCTGTGCCTCCCAGGACCATGGCAGATTAAATCAGGACAGCACTCTCCAGGGTACCCACTGCTACCCGATGGAGCCGGGCACATGGCCTGCAGGTGCTTTGGCCCGTGTTCCGGAGACCTGGGTGCCCCAGAGAACTGAGCCTGCATGACTCTTGCCTCTCCCTTTTCTTTCCCTAGCCATACCTCTCCAGGATGTTGACACTAACTCCATCCATTAGCCTTGTTCCTTCAGTGTTTTAAACGCTTTTTCCAGTCTGCTAAGATGGGAAATGGTATCATCCTACTCAGTTTCCAAAACTAATTCTCAAGGAATGAATTCCATCTTTTCAAGGACACTAATTCATTTTTAAAATAATGACAGTCCCCTGAGAGGGAGATCACACACCAAGAGTCCTAGGAGTATTCCTACCTGCAGGGTTAGTTTTCCCTACCCCAGTTGCAGAGGGAGCAGAAGTAATCCCATTTAAGTGTTAAAAACTTAATTTTTATAGTACCCTCTTTCCTTTTTCTTCGTATGTCCTGGTTCCTTCTCTTATACTCTCTCGTAGACACCTCTATGTAGAGATAGTTTCTGACCCCAAATTCCTTTTTGGAAGGAAAGAGAATGTTTATGTAGCCATTGTTTTCTGTGGGAGACGGTCCTGTTCCCTCGGCTCACCAGACGTTTCTCCCTCAAGCATTTTCAAAATGTCAGTCTTACAAGGTAACAATGGTTTCTGGGTGCTTGTAGGGGCACAGTCTCAATTACTCAAAAATGAATAAAAGAGGAATACTCATCTGAAATAATTTATATGGCATTTCCTTGCTTTCTTCAATGTCATTATGTTTGAACCAGTGTTTTGACCAACATTTTTTGAGAGGAAGAATTGTATGTTATTTCCCAACCTTGCCCTGCGGGTGAAATTGCATCACCGAACACTTTTCTCTAATTTCCCCGCCTTCCCCCACCCCACCCTGCTTTCTATCTCCTGTTTTGTCAAGGCTCCAGGACACTCCAGACTTTTTTGTCCTGTTTTTCAGTCTTGGAGCTTTAGCGCGGCATCTGTGACTGTTCGTTTTCCGTTATTCCCCAGTACAGCAGAGCAGCCTCATAAAAACAGCATTTTGCTCAATCTTCAGGTGGAGGTTTGAACCCTGATCCACATGGACTCTCCTCTGTCACTTTTTAGAAACCCTAGAAGTCAGAAGAGTAGTGGTCTCATCAACCATAGGCAAAGTGAAGTACATTCCTTCTATTTGCCTTTGCCCTTATTCCCTGTTTCATCCACCCAATCCATTTTAAGGTTTAAAAATGCTATTAAAAACATTCCATGTATGGCCAGATCTTTTAGCCTTTTAACCTGGCTGGAGACGTAAGATGAAACGCCAGCTCTGAAGAGGCCCTGTGTGGAGTCCAGTCTCTTCCTGGAAGCAGAAAATTTCGGAGATGAGGATGACATGACTGGTTGTGCCCATCTGTAGCAGTCAGGGGTCTCTAGAGAAACAGAACTAATAGTGTGTGTGTGTGTGTGTGTGTGTGTGTGTGTATAAGCATGGAGAGAGAGTTATTTTAATGAACTGGCTCATACAGTTGTGGAGGCAGACAAGCCCAACATCTGTGGGGCAGGCTGGCTGACCAGAAACCCAGGGAAGATTTGATGCTGCAGCTCAAGTCCAAAGGCAGCCTGGAGGCAGACTTCCCTTTCCTCGGATTCCTCACAGTCTGTATTCTCTTAGAACCTTCAACTCATTTATTACATGAGACCCACACACATGATAGAGGATAATAACCTTTACTCAGAACCCATTTATTTAAATGATAACCTCATCTAAAAAAGCACCTTCACAGCAGAGTCTGGACTGGGTTCTTGACCAGATGAATACCTGGGTCCCAGGGCCCTGCCATGTTGCCGTGCAGCTTTAGCCCCCAGCCCACCTGCCAGGGCTTTCGGGGAGCACCAGCTATGAGTGGTTGGGAGCCAGAGGCACCTGTGGAGGAGGCGACTGTCCTTCAGAGCTTCTCTTTCTGCATTCTTTACCTCCTGGATTTTTCTTCTCCTCCTTCACTTTTACTCTTCGCCTTCTTCTGGCATGTGCCCTCCTTCCCTCACCCACCCTGCCCGAGATGGGGAATATTTGTGAAGTGAGAGTAAGGAAGAGCAGCCCAGTGTGTGATTCATTTATAATGTAAGGAGACTGGGACTTGGAGTCATTCAGACTGGAGTTCCTCTCACCCTTTTATGATCATAGACAAGTGAATAGACCACTCTGAGCCCCTGGTCACTTCTGTCTGAAAATGAGGATAATGATGTTTATCTGATACATTTCTTGTGGTGATTAAATGACCTAACACAGCCGCAAGGATTCCCCAGGCTTCCAAGTGTTTGCCCATTGCCGAGTGCTCTTTAGATTTAGAACAGGACTCATTTGAACTCCTTCAGGCCTTATGCGCCTCAGTGCACCATTAAGAGCAGATGAACTATTTGACCGAATTGTGAGCCATTGTTTTTAATAAAAACTCCGAGTGAACATTCTGGTATGTTAGTCTCCTTTGCTGTTTCTCAAACATGCCAAGCGCACTTGTACCTCAGGGCCTTGGCACAAGCTGTCTCCTCTACATGGAGCTCTTTCCTCAGACAACTGCATGGCTCAGCCCTGCCCATCTTTCAGGTATCTGCTCAGATGTCCCCTCCTAGAGGGGCCTTTCCTGACCACTGGCTATAAAACAATGCATTCTCTCACTTTCTGTTGTGCTTACTTTGCTTTATTTTTCTTCATAGTGTTTATCTGAAATAGATATATTTTTTTTCTATCTATACCTCCCACTAGAATAGTAGTTCTTAACCTTGGGTGTTCATTGTATTCATCATGGGAGCTTTTAAAAATCCCAGTGCATTCTGCACTCCAGAACAATGAAATCAGAAACTTTGGAGAAGACACCCAAGCATCAGTATTTTATAAAACTCTCCAGCTGATTCCTAAGTGCAGCCAAGGTTGGGAACCAGTGCTCAAGTCTAGAACTTTACTACAGAGAATGTGACCTGGTAGCATCAGCATCACTCACCAGGCTATCAGAGATGCAGGTCCTTGGTCCCACCCCAGACCCCCCTGAGTCCAGTTCTGCTGTTTGGCAAGATTTCCAGATGATTTAGACAACATGGAGGTTGTCGATGCACTGCGTTAGAATGTAAGCTAGTAGCTTCATTTTGCTATGTTCTTAATGCTAGGCAAAAATGCCTAGCTTCTAGTAAGCACTCATGAAATGAACGATGAATTAAATTTGGACATAAGGGGGAGAAGGAGGTGATAAGGGAGAGAAGACAGAGGAAGAGAGGGAAGGAAAGACAGAGAAGAAAACAGCTTTGTCTGCTAAGTTCCCTGGGCACAGGTACAGTGTAAGCAGGGCTGCTCCTCCCTGCTCTCTGCTCCCAATAAAACTTACAGCCTGGTGTCCAACCTCTCATGGGCCTGCCTCCAGCTTGCTGTGCTTTGCAAGGTGATAGCTGACTAATCACAGATACTGTGATAATGAATTGCCTAACTCCCCAGCCCTGCTGCTTCTCTTCATGCATATATTTGACTAGAGGCCTGCTGAAGTCAATTAACCAATTAAGTGATAATTCAGTCAGACTTTATGAATTACCTGTAGTTTCAGTTTCCTTGCTACATCCATGGATTAACATGGCTCACAAATCTAGAACCAAAGATGGAAAAGACTTAACAACTGACAGTTCAGCAGTAGAGACAGTCATTTATAACTCGAGGTGGATGCTGTTACGAGAACGTGGGCAGAGTGTTGTGGGGGTCAGGACTAAGTGTTTGTTTCAGCTTGGGGGTTCAGAGTAGACTTCCTGGTGGAGAGGAAGGGAGGCATTGGAGCTGGGAATGTGAGTGGCTGGAACACGGCCCGTGACGCATGCTCGGGAGTTTGGAGCGTAGCAGAAGCAGAAGTCACTGAAGGTGTTAGAGCAGAGTCCTGTCTGTTTTGCAGAGATGACTGATGGCTCTGCAGGCTGATTGGAGAAAGGAGAGGATGGGTGTGTCAGAACCAGTTTGGAGATGATTACAGATCATATACTAGATCTTGGGCAGTGCCAGTAGGCTGTAAAATATGGAGCGAGTTTTGAGAAGCTTTTCCCAATGTGGGAGATTATGTCTGTTATTTTTGAACAAAGTTTTCTCTGATTATTCTAAGTTGGGGATTTATGGCAGCTAACTTCTCTCTGCAACTTTGGTCCCATTTACACAATGTGACCTTTTGGGGAAGTAAAGGCTTTGCGTTCCCTGAAATATCTAAATTATAAGGGAATAGAGGAAAACCAACCCAAATCAGAGAATTCTGTCAGATTTCTTCATTAGATTTCTTTTACTAATATATACTCAGCGTTTCTTCACATAGGGGAGCCCAGGGAAGAATAGTGACCCTTGATCTCACTGAATCAAGCCTACAATCTTGTTAAAAGGGAATCTGCACTCTGATACGGGAAAGTTGAAGAAAGCAACGTCCTGCTTATTACCGTGGTGTTTAAAACTTCGTGGCCCGCTTAGGTGGAGACTAGCTGTGATCTGGTGAATGGAGACTGAGTTCTTGTCGCTCAGGTGAGCTAGCTGATTGAGTGGGATCCATCCAGACTGCTCCCGTGTCTAGACTGTCATTCGTATTAATGTTTCATGGAAGCTGGCCATTTTGGGCTGACATGGTGGATGGGGGCAGAGCGGGACTGGTTTCTCTCTTTCATCCTCTGTTCTGGAAATGCTCAAAGGAGGCTCAGGAAGACTCACGATTCAGACCAGCAGGGACTCCCTTAGACACTTCCATTTCTGTACCTGTGAAACAAGGGACCCAGTTGGGAGGACCATTTTCTTCCAGCTCCAAAATTCTATGATTTGTCTTTAAGACAGTGAGTAAAAGAGCCATCCGAGCTGCTGTGTTAGGATTTGCTCATTTCTTCACAGATTGGTGTGACTCAACTTCATGTTCACGGTGGCCAGTTCTCTGCCCACCTCAGTGGCCTCAAAGCAGTTGTACACGGTTCATAAACTGCTCGGCCGCTTATCCGGGCTTATGAGTCGATGCAGATTCCTGTCTCCTAGATCTAAAATAACCAGGTGGGTTTCAGTTCCAAGATTGAGAGGGCCAGTGTGGTAAGCAGCGAGCTCTCCTCCGAGCAGGTATTTCAGAAGGTGGTGCCAAGGTGCCTCTGGCCTCAGTGCACACAGGTGGATGGCATCCCCTGAGCCTCAGGGAAAGCCTTTCTCTTCCCTGGCATTGCTCTTCCTGCGCCATGTGCGTCAATGTTCTCCAAATTCAGCAGCGTCTGCTCAGCTCCATTTTCTCGCCTTTTGCCAGGAAGCAGAACCAGCTTGTCTTCTCTGCCCTCCCAAGAGAGGGCAGACCTGGAGCCAGGGGGGCCACGTTCTCAGTGCCAATGGCAATGGTTTCAGTTCCTTTATTTTATCACCGATTAGGATGTGCAGGCGGTGCTAAGTGACACAGCCCATAAAACATATCTGCTTCCTGCTGACTTCATGGTTCTGGAGGAGAGGCCGTGCATGGGGATTAAGATAGACTGGAGCATTAAGCTGGACTGCTGTGGGCTATTTACTTACACTACAGAGGACAGCTATCCTTTTGAAGCTGTAATGCTGTGGTGTGTGTGTGTGTGTGTATGTGTGTGTGTGTGTGTGTGTACACTCTGCACTGACGAATAAGAAGCATCCGTCCATCTCTAGCTCTCAGGTCTGAGAACATTAATAAAAGCCTCAGCCTCAGTGCCTGCAGGTGATCACAAGACAGCTAGTGAAGCATTCAAAGAAACAACCTCGTTGTCTTCTGGCTCCTTTTGATGAAACTTGGGAGCGCTTTCCTAGAACCAGTCCTTGAGGCTCATCATTGGGAAGTTTGTATTCAGACAGACCTGATAATCCCACCTGTCGCTCGGATCGGTGGAGTCTGACCCCATGGACTTGTGCAGCAGTGCCGGCTGTAACTGGTGGAGTCTGGACTTTCATTAGAGAAGTAACGGCCTGGAAGTGGAATTGTCTCCATCTCAGCAAACCTCATCTCATGCAAATTGATCTCAAGCCAAAAGGAAAAGAGCAAATAGAATGTCAGCTTTTAAAACAACCTTCTACAAAACATTGAGGAAGAGACTGCGTGTAAATTGGAGAGAGAAAACAAGGCCCATAATCAAAGAATTGAGAGAGATTTGGGGAGTTTCTAAAAAATAGTGATCCAAAGTGAGCAGTCCTCGGTGTGTGTATTTGAGAAGGTCTTTCTGGTGGCACTGTTGTCGCCCCACGCGGGGCACCCTGCACGCCCTCGTGCCCCCCTTGTCGCCAGACCAGTTCCCTCCACTGAAGAGCAACCATCCTTCAGACCTTGCCTTCCCTCCCTCATCCCCACCAGCCCAGAGCCTCGCACCCAGCTTGACTGCGTCCTGCTCCTGTTGGCACAGCTTCCCAGACTTACTAGATGTTCTTAAGTGACCCTTTGGCCGGGTTAAATGTTGGCGGGACCTGCTACATCATTTGTGGCGCCCAGTGCAAAACGAAAATGCAAGCATAGCACTAAAACAGCACAGGTGAGCTCACACAAGCACAGGGTCCCTGATGCTCAGCATCGTATTTTGGAATGAATAGGAACCAGTTTTAGGGCTACGGGACTCTCCAGCCCAGTCCCTCTGAGGGCCTTTGACACATCCCTGACCTGTGATTCAGAAAGAGTCATTCAGACAGGAACTGCCCCGGGTCTGGCTTCTCTCTTCTGGAAGTTGGTGAGGCCGCGCAGAATGTGTTTAGTTAGTGCTTCATCCTGTCTGGTCGGGCATCAGCGTGGTTTGTCTGGCATCTCCAGAACTGGAAGCAGATCAGATTAAATGAAGGGCGTTGACGGTACCCAAGATCGGCCAAGCCGCCATGCTGGGGGTGAGCCTGCGCGGAGAGCAAGCTTGAGCCTGGGCCACAGGCACCCATGGCACCGGAGCCCGGGATCCCCGTGCCCTGGCAGGAGGCCCACGCCTCCAGTGGAGAGGCACTGAGTGAGTATCTAGCAGCATATTGGGGTACTTTGGTCAGGAAATGTGGTCCTTGCCCCAACTTATTTTACAATCACGTTGGGCAATATAAAGCGTATTGAAAATACAGTGGAACCTCGTTTCTCTAACTTACTTCATTTTGGAAGGCTGTTGGAGAAGCGATTTGTGTGAAAACCGAATCATTTTTTCCCATTAGAAATAATGTACATTGAATTAATCCGTTCCAGACCCCCAAATGATTCCCTGTATTAATCTTTCTAATATACAGTACATGGCTAAAGAACCGTTTAATTTATAAATAAGCACTTCTTTTCTTAAATTTATCAAACCACCCTCTACCAGCCGTAAACAAATTTTTCATATACTACTGCCTGGGAAATGCTATCACCAGCTAACCAATTTTCCTTTATCTGATCAACAACAGTTTTTCTACCTGTTCAATAGCCTGTGATTATTGTTTTTTGAGCATTTCCACATCCTTAGCAACATCAGCACTCTTGATGGCTTCTTTATGTTTTAAAATTATGCTAATCGTTGATTTTGCTAGCAAAAGAAGCAATCTCTCCTTAGTTGCCCGAGAGACACTTTTTGTTATGCTCAGGTATCAGCATGAAAGGGTTATCAGGTCGAAAACTGAAGTTTTGGTCAACAACTGAGACATTTTTTTTCGGTGAACAATTTCGTCAAGAACCGAATTGTTTGAGATGGGAGGTGTTCAGGAACCAAGGTTTGACTGTACCAACCAACATTAAACCCATGAAAGATACTGGCCCTCCAGGTCTGCGATGTACAGAGACACTAAGTGCTGTAGGCAAGAGAGGGAAGAGATGTTCTTCTCTGAAGGACAGGCTGTTCTAGTGTTTCCTGCCCTGAGATTATGTCCCACCAGCCCCCCTCCCACTTACCAGCGATGGAAGGCAAGGAAGGACTGACTGACAAATAATGTAGCAAGACCTCTTTCATGCTACAGGACACTGAGTAAAGACAACTTTTTCTCTGGCCCACACCAGGAGGCCTCTGTGTGTCTCACAGTAAGACTCCAGGTACTTCTTTGGGGAGCCTGGACAGAGTCTCAGGGAGCAGCCTGGCCAGCGAGGCTTGGGGAGGAGAAAGGCAAGTTCAAGCCCCCAAATCCACCTGTGGTGGGGCTGGGAAAAGGGACGGGACAGGAACAGGGGCATGGAACATGCGGATTAGATTGTCAACAGAATCACTTCCCCCTTTCTTCCTTCCGCCTTCGCACTAGACCATGCAGCTACTTCCCTCACTGAAGTAGGAAGTGGTCCTGTGGTGACTCGGAGGGCAGGGACTTCTGCTGCCTAAGCTTCCTGGAACCCTCCTGGCCCTGAGTCATGGGGAAGTGCAGACCTCTCCCACCGGCCTGGGGCTGCTGCCTGAGGAAATGTCTGGTCTACTAGTCAGAAGCTGTGGACTAGCGGCAGTCTGTCTGGATTGGGCAGAGGGATGGAAGCTGGAGGGTATTTGTGCTAGCGCTGACAGCAGGGGAAAGGGTAGACATCTGAAGGTATTATGAGGAGCTTCTGAGGGTGCCATTAGCATGTTCAGGTATAGCTTGCATCTTTAAGAGTCACAGAGAGCACTTGGCACAGCCATCCCCCGAATTAGCATCCAGAGCATCATCACAGAGTTCTGGGTGAAAGTGAGAAGCCCTATTAGAGGGGCTGAAAGAGCATAGGTTTGGGGGTGGGGTTGGGAGAATACAGCTCTGTTCAAATCTTAGCTCTGGTACTTACTAACTCCGGGACTTAAATTCTCTAAACCTCCCTTTCCCTATAAAATGAGGATAAAGATTTATTGCCAAGATGTTTTAGAAATAAGATAATATTTATAAGCTATCCAGCAGGGAGTGTGGCACCCTAGAATATAATAGGTGCCTAGTTAACTTAGGTTTCTTACTTTTCTTAGGAGAGTCAGTAAAGATGCACGTATCCAGGCCATGGAAAGTTGGAATGGTGGAAAAAGTCAACTGTCAAAATTAAAATGGGGTTCTAGAGATATGACCACTTTTCTGAGCCCCTGTACCTGAAACAGAATTGTCCATGACCTTGGCATTTTTTAAGAGTTTTAATATGAGAAGGATCATAGGTTACCTCTGTAGAGATTCTAGAATTTGAACGCTATGCTTCTGTTCACTTGTAGGCTGGTCTGACACTGTAAAGTTAGGCTGACTTCACTGTGATAATTAGGGGCCGGAAGAGCATGGAGAATTGAAAACCATAGATAATCCCAGTGTCTCATTTTAGCCAATAATTCTTCTCCCACCAAGTCTACCAGAACTGCTAACAAGGAGAAAAATGGACTGGTCTGAGTTTCCTCACCTTTTCCTCTCCCCTGCTTATCCTTAGTAGAGGTGCTAATGAACAGTGAAATGGCCAAAAGGGGAGAAGCAGAAGGCTTAGGTAACTTACAAACTGGATGATCGGTTTGAATAATTGAATTAACTCCAGCAGAAAGAACAGACAAATCCACCTGCAGTGCACTGTCAGAAGCTAAATGAACACACCAGAAGTAAAGCTTTTCTTTTCACGGTTCATTTTTCACCTAGTGGTAGATATTTTGGGACACCACATTTTATTGAGTTGAGGAGCTAGGAAAGAGTTAAACCATTCTAAGATATCCCAGGATTCTCACCCTGTCTAGCCTTTTCACAAAAAGACTGTACCAAGTCAGAGAAGACAAATCAACTTCTCTGGAAATCAAGAGAATGGGATCTGATTTCCCAAACCTCAATCCTAGGCCATCCTCTAAACGGATAGACATGGATAACCCCAGTATTTCGATCTTTGTCTATTGCGAGCAAGGCCAGTCACAGTGAGGTGAGGTATTTTATTATCTGTCTTCAATTTAGCCACTATTGTATAATGTAATCAATGCTGTGGTCTCAAACTTTAGTGTTCATCAGAATCGCCTAGAAAGCTTTGAACGAGCAGTGTGCTGGTCGCTTTCGCTAGTTTCTGATTGGTAGGCCTCGGTTGGGACCAAGAATTTTCAAATCTCAAAAGTTCCTAGGTTCCAGGGACCAAGCCATGAGAACCACAGATGCAGTATATAAGAAGATGAGCTCTGACATTAGGCTACCTGAGTATGAATCCCAGATCTCTCATCTGATAGTTGTGTGATGGGGTGGTTATAGCTTGCGTAGTATCTTCATGTCCAAGTTTTCTCATTTGTAAAATGGGAATAGTAATATCTCATGGGGTTGTGAGCACTAAATGACTCAATACATGTTAAGCCCTTAGAGTATTGCCTGACATATTGTAAGTATTCAGTATGGACTAGCATGACACAGTGATAGACTCCCTACAACAATGACTATGATGGCTAATATTTACTGAGCACTTACTATATGCCAGAGGACCGTACTAAGCACTTTGTAAGGTTATCACATTTAATACCCACAACCTTCTCTCCCTCTTTTCTTGTTTCTTACCTTCCCCCTTTCTCTTTCTTCTATTATTCCTTCCCCTTCTAACCTACCTTAATTTTTGTCTTGCTCTTCATAAACTATATTGTAACAAAATTAATCAAATTCTAAATAAAAAAAGAAAATACACATTTGTTGTCATAAAGTGTGACCTTTATGAGTATGAGCTTTGGGTGGGGAGAGGTAGGAGATAAATGGTGATGGAAGGAGACTTGACTTGGGGTAGTGAATATATAATACACTATACAGATTATGTATTATAGAGTTATTCACCTGAAACTTATAAAAGTTTATTAACCAATGTCACTCCAATAAAGTTAATGAAAGAAAGGAAGGAAGGAAGGAAGGAAGGAAGGAAGGAAGGAAGGAAGGAAGGAAGGAAGGAAGGAAGAAAGGAAGAAAAAAAGAGAAGGAAAAGGAGTATGAGTTCAATGAGGATTGTCCCTGTCTTCATCCCAGCATCCCAGTGTGGTACCAGGCACGTGGTAGGAGTTTGGTGAATGTTTATTACAGGAGTCCTGTCTTCCTTACAAACGAGACTGGATTCACCCATCAGGGTTCCCTCTGGTTCTCCATCCTGTCTTGTCTGACACATTGGTGAGTTTAGCCTCTGTTCTTTCTTTTCCCAACCGCAGGCATGCAAAAGTGGCATTGCCAATCATCTACAAGGCATTTCACTGGCTGCTACCAGGACTACCTTTCAAGATTTTTGTACTCCTTGGGACAAGGCCAGGTCACCTTTTGAGCCTCCAGGAGGCATGTGGGACCCTGGTTGGGGAGGGTGGACCTGCACTCCTGAGGGTTCCTGGAGTGAGAGCAGGCCGCCTGCAGCCATCGTGTGCTCCCCGACCCAGGAGAATTAGCTCCCTCCTTTCTCACCCCCCCTTAAGGGCTTCTGCATGTCAGCTCACCTGACTCTTGGTCTTATAGGGAAGTTGGCTGTCAGGTATTGTCCAGGTACAGCTGGTTTAAACTCAGCTAACCTCTGACTGCCTCCAGATCGCAAGCAGGTCAGCTGCCTGAATCTCATGTTGCTCTTGCAGCTCGGGTTTCTCTTTGCCAGGTCTTGATCGGGGCAAGTTCTGCTCAGTTGATGTGGCCAGGGCTTACGTCAAGGTCCAAGGTTTCCGTGTACAGCCTTCTCAGCAGGCAGCTACTAGAGAGGGAGTGTGCGCTGAGGGTTTCGAAGGAGGAAGTTTCCTTCTGCGCAAGGCATGTTCATGGGTCTTTAGTGTTTGGGGCCAATCATGAGGACTGGATTGTGCCGGTCAGACCAGGAGAATCTATACTCAGGGGAAATCTGTAAACTCGGTGATGTTTCAAGGGAACATGTTCACATTGTTTCTCTGCTTGCCCCGTGACTAGGTATTACACAAGCATTGATTAAGGGTCCACTCTGCTTGGTTCTAGGGGTTGGAGTAAGATACAAAGGTAGACAAACCTGGCCTTCAGGAAGCTTTTATATCTGCTCTGAGCATCAGTCAGCAGAGAGCGTTGAGTTGGTGACAAGAATAAGGAGTTGGGGGGAGAGGGGACTAAGGGATAATGATGAGCCTTAGCAGTAAAGGGTTAAAGTGTTAAGAAAGAAAATGGTTAAGCTGTTCATGAAGTTACTTAGGATGGATATGTATCAAAGTGTGGGGCTTATCTGCCTGTGTGGTCCATCCATGAGACCCCTAAAGGCTTCCGACCCAGTGCTCTGCATTAGCATGAAGCCATGTCGGGGAGACCTTCCTTCCTACACGACACCAGGGTCTGGGGTCGAGCTCCTCTGGAGGCCACAGGGAGGCCCTCTTCTCCTGCCCTGGAGTTCTCCCACTTCCCACTGGGAAGACTGGAGTTTTGTGACCATGTATTTCTTCTCTCGTGAACTGGCTACCACCCTCTGTCAAGTTCACCTTGGGTCCAGGCACATCTTTTCTCCAGGGCCTGTTCATTCTCTGCCAGGAATTGGCAGGGAGATTTTAAGACTTATATTCTTTCTTTCTTATTTTTTTTTCTTCACTCAACACCTAGTCTGGTGCTAAATACTTACATGTCATGCTGTGAATATGTGTGTGAATGGATTGGTCAGGATTCCAAGTTGGAGTTGCAAGAAATTTCTTTTGTATTGCAATGTACATGGCTTAACGTGGGAAAGGTACTGACAAGGACTTGGCAATCCTGAGGGTGTCTTTGGAATGACATTTGACTTAGTAAGTGTTAACCTATTTTGTAACAAACCAGAATGGGGCTTCTCTTTTACCTACTACTTCTACAAGGTAAGTGTATTGAAGGTCTCTCTCAAAGGCAATATGTATTTAACATTTCAGAACAGTGTTCTCCGGCTGAATTGAGATTTCTTCCACTTTGTGTCATAGGACTGACGTGTGCACTCATCCCTTAACATCTGATGTGTCCTATTCTTTTGCGAGTTTGTTGCCTTTCCATCTGACTCCCTCCATTTGCCTCAAGGATAAGCAAGAATCGTGCCTCACCATTTCTGTGTCCAAGTATGGGTCCAAGTTCCTCTTGTTGGTACAGAGTGTGTACGCAGGAAATGTTTATGTACTCAAGAAGTGATCCGATGAATGGATACCTTGACATATAGGAGTTCTTCAGGGCATTCCAAATGGTGGAGGGATTTGTTGGGAAGGGACAGAGGGGAGATCAGCTGTGTCCAGAACTCACAGTCATTTCCTCAGGCAACACTACCAGATATTATTACATGTGGGGGAAATGATGCCCTCGTTCAGTATCCTAGACTACAATTGTCATACTGGATGCCCACTGTGTGCACAGCTCATTCATCAGACAAAATATAGATACTATATAAAAACAAAATAATTGAAAAGTACAGATGGGTTCAGGATTACGCATATGAGTACTTAGGCCAGAGAGGGGAAGAAACACACCTTCTGTGTGTTTAATAGAGCAATAGGAGCCTTGGAGACACACACACACACATGCGCGCGCACCTTCATTTAATCTGCCCAGCCTTTCAAGATAGGCATCTTTATCTCCCGTTTCCAGAGGAGGGAACTGAGATTCGAGAGCCAGGTCACTTGTGCAGAATTACACAGTAAATGTCAGCGCCAAGATTTGAATTTGAGGTTAGGGAAGACATTGTTATATTGTGAAGGGCAGGTAAACTGCAGGTGGGCAGAGGGGCAGAGCCCTGCCTTGCAGCTCTGAAGAGGTAGCCTGCCCTTGCATGTGTGTCTGAACACCACCCCAGATGACAAGCTGTTGAATGTGGAGTTTGCGTGACTCCCCCAATAGAGAGAACGGCGAGGAAGGAGCCTTACAGACCACAGATATGCCTGCCCCCCGTAGGGCCTGTTTGTACCCAGGCACATGCCAGCTGCACATCTCACAGAAGTAGCAGTTGGGTCAGGGGCTCCATGTTAAAACCACCTTCCAGGGCCTTCTCCCTCGTAGTGGCAATGAGCCTGGGAGCTTCCTGTTCCATTTGTGGTGTTCATGTTCCCTTTGATTGTTTTATATCACTTCGGTCCTCCTCTCCCTCATCCGTGTCACTCATGAAGTCCTTTGAGAGGAATACTAATCCTAAAGAAAGACACAGGAAATAAGGGATAAGAGGAGCTGAGAAAACACAGCCTCACACACACTTGGAGCTGCTTTTCCGGTTAAGACGTTTGAATAGAAGTGTGGCGAATGAACCTGATTTGCATCGTTACAAAAGGTGAAGAAACATACCAGCACATGCGTAACACAGGCTGCATCACACGTGTGTAGGGGATTGTGGTCTGCAGGTATGTGCACAGCACTATGACCGAGTGCCCCTCTGATGGCGCCCCGGCATCTGGCCTGGCAGGAGGTGTGGGGATCTGTAATCAGTACGTGTGGCTTCCGTGCAGGCTTTTGCTACCTGTCCTGCCCTCTTTCAAGCTGGAATTAGTTTAGCACAGGGGGAGTACATTAGGGGTGGATTATACACTAGCAAGCACTGGTATGTCTCACAAGAGATTAGTTCACACTTTAAAAAACCCAGATTTATTTATGTTCCTGTGGGTGAGAGAGGAGATGGTGCTGGCCTTGAGGCTACCAGGAGATGCCCTTCAAAGTTAAAGGTATGGCACTAGTTTTTACTCTCAGATTGGATCATAAACATTTATAATTAAAGGGCACCATTTAAACATTTATTGTTTATTAATGTTTAAACCACTTGGAAGGACTTTTCAAAATTGAGCCTTTTTAACATAGTAACCAGCTCCCTGTACCTTCGTGCATGTGCTCACACAGTTGTTCCACCGCTATCCATGTCTATTCACAATGCAATATTTTGCTTTTGGCATTATTTAATATCAAAATCGTGGTATATAATATTGTATGTAGGGTTTTCAAATTTACAAAACACTGGGACATGCATTCTTTCTTATTTTTGGCGGCTCTACTTCATTCCACTGAACTGATCTGCAGCAGTTTAAGGTTCTGTTTCTAAACTGAGTCTGCCTAAGTGTAGGACACCATCGCAGCCTTAGCCTTATCAGCATTCCCTGCCCAGGCAGGTAAGATCTGCTGAAGGAAGGAACACTTGCCAAGTGGCCAGGTGTGCCAGTTCGTGGCCTAGAAGGGGCAGCTGTCGGTTGAACTTTGCCCATGTTTTGAGGATTTTATCTGATCTTCTGGGTGTACGTGTGAGTGTGCTCCTGTGGGTGGGAGACCTGGCCAAAGGCCCCATGCCTCTGGCTGGAGAATCTTCCTGAAGGTCCTCAAAGCTGTTGGGCAGCCATCCTGGAGCAGCTGGGGTTGGGTTGCGTGCACAGGGTCAGGTGTGGGTCCATGCCTAATAAATGGCCTCTCCCAGGCTCTGAGAGGGTTGTTCCCTGGGTCACCTCCAGTTCTATGAATGGAAAAGGACACGAGACAGGAGTAGCCAGTTTTCCAGTCCTAATTCAGTGTTACCGCTGGCAATTTGATGATTTCCTGCTTAACCTTGAGACAGTCTCAACATGACTGACTCATACCATGGGGAAGACAGTGGCCTTTGAACTCTTGGTTCCGTACAGTCTTGACTTTGGTTAGATACCATTTTGACCTCTGCAAAGAACTGTGCTCAGGGCTGCTGTTTTGTGGATTCTTCTCTCCACAAAATAACTGGAGATTTTTTTTTAGTTTTATACCGCACCTTTCCAAAGTTGGAGAGCCCTTCTTTTATAACCCTGTGGTGTGCCAGATATGTGGGTTAAAGCAGGAAGACTAGCTGCCCCGGGTTCTATCCCGGGTTTTCTGCTGATTCACAAAGGCATTTAATCTCTATCCACCACTTTTTCTAGATCTGCAAAATAGAGAGGGAAGTTTAAGAACATCTCTGTGCTACTGGGGGATTTTTCTGTGCAAGTGAGAATTATTATTGACACAGCCACAGGACTTGCTGCCAGCTTCAAGGGGTGCATTGTGCTCTCTCTGGAAAGAGGCCAGCACTAGTGATAGGGACTCGGTGCATTTGACTTTGACCTTACTTTTGACAACTCTTCCCTCACAATCTTTAAAAATGCACTCTACCATTTAAGAGAACAGCCACAGGTCTGCAGCGAAGCCCGTGGTCTATGTAACCCTTTGTACGCCTTTGGGATTACGGTGAGAAAACCCTGTTCTTCATTTGCTTCCTGATATCTTGGCATTTTAGAAGTGTCTGGAAAGGAAAGTGGCAGAAAAGCAGCACAACCTGCTTGACAAGTCTTGGGTAAACAGAAGAAGTCCAATAAGGCTTCTGGTCTGGGATGGCCAGGCCCAAAGAAGCCACCTTGTAGTTGCAGGAAGGTGAGAGTCACTGAAGCCCAGAGAGCCTCCAGGAGGCCCACACGCAGGCAGGACCCAGGGCGCTCAACAAGGACGGGAGGTCCATCGCAGCCAGGGGGTGAGCTGAGGCCAATGACTGTGGACTCTCTGGGGAGGTGGCATTGTTACCTGAACTGGCCATGTCGCTGGGTGAACATCCGATGGTGGTTCCTGCTCTGCTGCCCCGGCCCCCGTCATCGCAGTCGCCTCGACCCCATCCTTCGGGTGCAGGGAACGGTGTTGGCAGGTTCTCTCCACTGCAGAGTACGGCTGCATTTGTGAGCTGGATTTTGATTTCCCTCTTTCATTGAGGGTACAACAACAACCCATGAGAGTGGAAGTGGAAAGAGAGTAAGTAAGCCTTTGCCATGGCCCTCTGGCCCCACAGAACATTACCCTTCCCTTAATATTACTTTATATTATTCAAATCATACTTCCAAGGTGGGAGAACGTTTTTCCCAAATATGTACGACCTCAGGGCAGCTTTGGGCTGTGCTTGTGAGTAAGGGAACTATTGGCATGCGCCCTGGTGTAACCCCTTCCTCGGTTCACATTGATTCCACCCCATTCTAGGCCGAGTGCCTCCAGTGTACTTGGTGACCCAGAAGTGGTGAAAGGGAGACCCCTTTTTGTGGCGCTGCTCTTCTTGAATAGGAAGTACTGCCTGGGAGAAATCATGTAATGGTGAAGCTTTATGTTGGGAGTGGCTCCCTTCCTCCACAGCAATAAGACTCGTGCATAAATCTAAAAAGGCACTTTTTTGAGCTTTAGGATACTGTAATGTATGAAATAAAAACATTTCCTCCTTATTTAGTGTTGTATTATAAGCACTTAGCACGGTTTAACAACGAATTCTGGTATAAAATACAACTAGATGGCTGAATGAATGGGTGCTTTCCTAATCAGGTGGTTTACTAGTATACTCACCCAGAATTACGTGTAGCCAGAATTTAGGATCCTTATGGAGAAAAGGATCTGGAACTGTTTGTTTTCCAGTAGCACTTGCATGTGAAAGCAAGGGCTTGCTAAGCTAGAAGTCTTTGGAGGCTGTGAAATTCCCTGCTGTCATCCTTAAGAAGAGAAGAGAGAACAGGTTTTCTTTTCTCCTACCTTCTTGGCCGATAAGGAAAAGCACATTTCAGAAAAACATAGGACGGAACAGGAAGTGTTTAGAGGTTTAGTCATACTTGTTAGGTATGAAAAAGCCCCACTGCCTTCTCATATTGTTTCTTTTATGGACTTAACACTTCCTACTTTGAGAATACCTTCCTCCCCAAGGGCTCAACACCCTTTATAGTCATTAATCTTCATCCTGCTTCTTCAAAATGTCAACTGTTAACTACCATGTAGCTGGTGTCAGACCAGTTAAAACTTCCCGCTAAATGCATTTTATCTGTCTGAGTCCTTTAGCTCAGTTGAGAACGTGGCCCTGCTGAAGGCAATAAGGGGACCTACTTTGTCCTGGTTTCTCTGGGACTTTCTGGTTTTAACCCTGAAATCCCACATCTCAGGATCCCCCTTAGGCCCAGGCACATCAGGACGGTTGGTCATAGCCAAGAAGGCGACCAGTGCAGGGAGAGAATCTTTCCTGCATAAAGAGAATCCTTCCATCCCATAGTCCTTACCTTCCACCCGACCCAGTGCTTTAGAAATGGCCTAAGCAATAGTTTGTGAATGATGCAGCACACATTTTTAATGCCACCTTGTAGAAAAAGATTCAAAGCACACCCACCGTCCTAGAGTTAGGGGAATTCGAGATTAAGTAAGGATATCTTTATGTCTACACAGGAAAATTTCTGGTTTCTTGGTTTTTATTGTTACCCTGTCTCTCTTACCCCCAGTATACAGTGAAAAATGAAAACAAGAACTGATACCTACCTGATTTTTGAAACAAGAAGTGTGATTTCAGATACTTCTGTGGGCCTCAGATTTTTCATCTGAGAAGTGAGGATACTGGTCTCGATTCCTAGGGCCCCTCTCCGTTCAAACTTTCCATGAGGAAAGAAGGAAGAAGTAGGAAGCAGGAGAGGTCAGAAGGGAAACAGACTCCATCTCCTTGAAGGAACTCTGCTCACAAGGAGGGCATTTGCCTTCAAGTACAGACCCTTCCCCATACTCCGGGCACTTCCACCCATGATGTCCCGCCCCATGGATCTCTGCCCTCTTACATGGTGCCGTTTGCATGCACTGCTTCGTCAGTGTCATGGAGGGAGTAGGCGGCCACGCTTCTCCAGGTGCTCCCTTCCTTCTCCTGCCGATAGGGGACCGGGAACAATCCGGACACTGGGCCTATATACATTACCCCAGGTGTCAGAATATTCAGATTGCCCCACTCCAGGTTTGCAGTCATCATGTGAAGCACTAGAACTTTCAAAAACTTTCTTTTTTAAAAAAAATGTATTTTATAGATTTTTTTACAGAGAGGAAGGGAGAGGGACAGAGAGTTAGAAACATCAATGAGAGAGAAACATCAATCAGCTGCCTCCTGCACACCCCTTACTGGGGATGTGCCCACAACCAAGGTACCTGCCCTTGACCGGAATCGAACCTGGGACCCTTCAGTCCGCAGGCCGACGCTCTATCCACTGAGCCAAACCGGTTAGGGCTCAGAAACTTTCTAACATATTATTTACTATCTCCCATGATTCCATGGAAGTACCATGTTCATTTTGTGAAAGATCCCTACTTCTCATTTTGGGGAGAAAATGTAGAAGAATCATGACTCTGGAACCTGACATGGCTTGATTCAAATCCTCAGGCCACTTCTTGTATGACATTGGAAAACAAGTTCTTTAAGCTTGCCGAGACTTGTTTGTTTATTTTTTCACTTATAAAACAGAAAGCTCTCATATCCTAAGCGTTTGGCACATGGAAGGTACTGAGTATAGTTTATTTACCTCTTCATTTTCCCTTAGCCCTTCCACCTACCCATGCTCCCTGACATGTCACCTTGTCTTCATTCTTCCCCCTCTGTTTAATTTCCGAGGTCACAGAAAAGGTTACAAGTAAAGGAGAGCAAGTACACGGCGAGTAGGTTCTGATGGAATAATCATACCAGACTCTCCTAACAATTCACACGAGGCCACGCTGCCCTCGAGTGCTTATGGAACCAATTGGGAAGGAGGTGTCATTAGCAAAGAACCAGTTACCTCCATGCAAGAAATGAAATGTGTTCGTTATTAGAGCAAGACGGGCGCCGGCCCCACCCCCGCCCCTGTGCTCGACGGTACTGAGGGATTGATCTGTAAATCCAGTTGAAGCTGGCGTTGAAAGCCAGCCTGCTGCACCTATTGTAGCGGACAGCCGGCAAACCACTTGGTGTTTCATGTGGTCACTAGCATGTTACTCAAAAGAAGAAAATGCAAGTTTTCTCTTGGGACAGACCAGGGGTCTTAATGTTACAGAAATTACCTTGAAATACCTCTCATTGAGTACCTACCCAGTCCACACAGGTGGATTATCTGGTTATGCCAGGACATGCAGACCTGGCAGTGGTCACTTCTCCTATGAGCAGCATCTTTATAGGAATTGAGTTTTTTGATTACCATCTTCTCATCCCCGCCTTGCTTAAAAACATGATTTGTAAAGGCACTCGAAAGCAATTTAAGCTCTATAACAGATAATAGTTTTACATGAGCATCACGTCTTTTATCACACAGTCCTCTGTAATTATGTGATATCTTGAGCCTACCACAGATGGAGCCATGAAGCCATTTCAGAAATGACTGTATCTATATGTGTGTATGTCTGTATGTCCTTAAGATCTGCCACATGCTAGCACATGTACTTGTCATTGATAGTTATTAAACTGTGCACCAGGCCCCATGCTAACTTTTAATGTATTATCTCCTTCAACCTTTAAAGTAGAGCCAGTGTTATTATCCATTTTATAGATGAAGCTATAGCTCTTATCCACCACTCTGCACTGCTCAAAAATATATTTAGAAATGAAGAAATCTAAGGGAAAGGAAAACATGTTCCCTAGATTCTAGCATGGTTTTTGTGTGTGTGTGATAACATGAAACTTTTGTCTCTGAAATGAAACTTGAAAGGCTCTGTTCCTCATCTTTTCCTCCGTGGGAATGGGCAAAATGTCGCGGTAATGTATGGCATGTGTCCCGAAGGTGGCCCTTGTAGTGACACTAATTCCTGCTCACAAGCCTCCAATTCCACACGTTCCAATGCTTGTCTGCTGATTAATCCACTCACCCCCTCTGAAGGCATTTGTATGTCCACCAACATTCACATGGCAACTTCTACACTAAAATACCTTCAAGATCACAGAATGGAGGCTATGGACCTGATTAATCAAGCCTTGCTTCTTGATGCAGGTAGCAATTAGGGCAAGGGAACTGGTCTTTGGAGCACTTCTCAGTGAGATGAGTTGGTGTGTCACCTAGTGTGATTTCTAGAACAGTATGGGGTAAGGCTGAAAAGGGGTACACCCATACCAGCACTCAAATATCCATGTAAGTCTGGTCCCCTTCAGAGTTTCAAAAGTAGTCACTTGTGCACGCCTTGCTTGGTGTCGTGGAAGGAAGGACCTAGGTTTTGTTGTCCACAGACTCTGGGTTCAGAGACTAGCCTGCCACCTGTTAACATTATGCAAGTTATCTAACATTGCTGAATCCCAATTTCTTAGTCTTTAAAAAAATGGGAATTAAAATGTATGTTTATTTGATTGCTGAGAAATTTAAATGAAATAATATATGTGCCTGTTACAGAAGAGTTAACTATAAGTAATAGTTTGTTTTCTTTCCCTTTAAAGTTTTCCCCCCTCTAGACTTGAAGCTCCTTAAAGAAGAGGTTTTTTCCCTTACACATCTCTGTATTGTTAGCTTCCGGAAGTGCCAATCGGGTATTGTTTGAATCAAAGAAAACGGTTTTAGGAAGGTGTTTGGATCATTGTCTCACTCCCCAGGGATCAGTTGTGTATCTACAGTGTGTCAGGCCCTGTGCTAGGGGAGTGGCGTCAGTAACATAGACTGCGTCACCGCCTTTCTGAAGTGGAGCTGGGAGAGAAATACTGCCTGGGTAATGAGAGTAATGAACAGCTTTGGTCCTCCATCTGAGCTTTACATTTTGGAAATGGCCAACATCATTTGGCGTCAAATCTGATGAGTAAGGTTTCGGGTCAGATAAAAGGAATAGCAATTAGCCATTATTTGTAACGGGCTCTGAAAATCCTAAAAGAGGTGTTTGTGGAGTACTTTGAGGAATGATGGCATCACTGGGATATGTGTAAGCACATCATAGAGCGTTTTTCCTGAGAGGCAGCAGAGTGAATGGGGTGAGATCGTAGTAGGTAAGGTGTTCCAGGAACTCGGAAGCATCTGGAATAAGGCCTAGGACAAGTCAAATAACTGGCTCATCAGGCAGTGAATGTGTCTCCTGGAGAGAAGTGGGAGATGGGGTGGTGCTGGCAGCTTATAGCAAGATTTGTGTGTACATGGTTGAACATAAAACTTTGTCAATAAGTCACTAGATGGCCCTGGGGAAAACACAGGACAAAACATGAGTTTGTGTTGGCTGTAAGAAGTGCTGTGAGATTGTCTAATGAGGCTTCTTCATTCATTCAGCAAATACTTAAGTGGTGCTGTGAGCCAGCAGGCACCGCTCACCCACAGGGACGTGGCGGGGAACAGGACAGCCAGGGCCCCTGCTCCTGGGGAGTTTTCTGCTAATGACCGCCTTTGCTTCTGGGTGAGTAGGAGGTCTTGGACTCCAGTGTGGTTTGGGGGTCTGAGGGGAAGGGGAAAGCGAGGTAGGCCGCCAGTTGTGGATGTGGACACAGGAACATCAAAGTCCAGGCTCCAGCAAACCATTGACCTGGAAACAAGGAACTGAAATTGAGGCCTAGATTCAAACTCAAGGTCAGGGTCTGCTGAGGAAGGCCAGGAAAGCACAGACTGGGGAGGCAGGGGAGGGGAACCCCTGAATGGGATACCCACTGCTGAGCCCATGGGTGGGAGGGAACTGCTTACAGCTGTGAGTCAGGATGATCGAGTTGAAAACCTATAATCAACTGTAAGAAGTTTTCTAAACACCTTTATGGAACTAGAAAGTGTTTATTGACAGTGGTTTGAGATGAGTGGGATATTTATTTGGGTTTTAGGATAGTCAGGGTCATGCAGAGATTTTCATCTTACCAGTATTTGTCCTGTCATCTAGGCCTAACACCCACAAGGCCAGCTTTTGAAAGGTAGAGTGCTTTATTTTTCCAGTCTCCATGGTAAGACTGTTGCTGAAACCACTGATGAGGCTTGACCGGTGATACTGCAGCGTGATTTCATGGCTTGGTTGGCTGATTGCTTTCAAGGATGCAAAGAGAATTACTGCCCAGGCAAGCAGTTTCAACACCCGAGTGAATACCAGATGATAAAGCCATATTTGTGTCATGATTCTGTCACTGTTTTAGAATTGTATTTTGCTTAAAGGAAGAAGAAGAAAAAATACTAATAACATCTTAATGCTTCAAACCTGTGGAAAAAAATTTTATAGGAAGAAATTGAGTTAAGTTCCAGCGGTTTTTTTTGAGATTGTTTTTGCCAAGGAATGAATAAATAAGTCAGCAAAGTCCTTCAGTAAGCTCTCCTTCTCCTTCAGAGCCACTTTGCACACAGACTTTATCATGATAACCAAGAGTTTCAACAACATTATAGGCAGAAGGTAGTTGGGGACAGATGATAACTTT
The DNA here is from genome assembly GCA_004026665.1 of Murina feae. Classification (NCBI taxonomy): domain Eukaryota; kingdom Metazoa; phylum Chordata; class Mammalia; order Chiroptera; family Vespertilionidae; genus Murina; species Murina feae. The sequence continues at coordinate 2,247 of PVJC01015765.1, read as the reverse complement.
GGGCTGAGGACTGCTAGCTCCCTCCAGAGAAGTTAGGTGATTCATTCAAGAATCTTGTCGCCCCTTCAACCTCAGTTCCTACCTGTCAGGTGGTTTTGTGCTAGGGCTGGTGACATGACCCCAGGGTGTTAGGAGCATATGTCATTGAAGGACCATAACTGTTTTGATTAAGACCTTAGCAGCCTCTTTACTAGTTTAGGGTTCTAAGATTTTATTAAGAAGTTAGCTGCTTGGCGTTCAAAGCATTTCTTCAAATTACAATCAGTTGCTAGTTGATTGTGCAAAAATAAAGACCTAACCTAGTACCAAGGTTACTTTGAGTAGAAAAACAACTTACATGTTGCACTCGCCATGTTAGAGTGGCGCAAAGACAGCCCTGGCAGCCAGCTCGGGGATCATGCTTCTCTCCCAGGGAAAAGCGACTGGGTGGGGGTTCAGTCTTGAGCAGAAGGGCGTCTGGGGCTTGAGCACATGCAGAGAGACAGCCTTCTGGATGGGAGAAGGGGAAGGAAGGGCAGGTCACGAGTGGAGTGGGTTTCCATCCCTTCTTGCTTCTCCTTCATTAACCTTGTCTTGCACCCGCTACAAGTGCAGCTAATGCTGGGCACACAGGCTCCATGTGAGAAGCTACAAGAGGAGATGCTAATCAGCCTTCCCAGGGGGTGGGGATGGGGGAACTCCAGAGGCAGTTGGAATGGAAGAGGAACCACTACAGACACACCTGTCTGAGCAGTTGTTCATACATTGGCCCCAGGTAGTCACCGTTTGGGAACTAACTGCCTGCATTATACTGATAATCTACATTTTATGGTTAAAAGCAGAACAATAGCAGTTTACTCAGGAAAGAACAGTTGGCAAATTGATTAAAAAAGTGTCTAAAAACCTATAGTGAAAGGTAATCATTTCATGTGTATCCCGACTTACTCTATTATTTCTCTCTTGATTTAAAACAATGATTCTCAGCCTTACTCCTCTGCATATTGAAATCACAGTTGGGACGGGCAGGGGGAGGGAGGGACGCTTTAAAAATATTGGTGCCTGGCTGATTTCCTTGAATGCTGGGATTATTTTTTCCCCTTTAAGATTTCGTCAGATGATTCTGGGGTGCAGCCAAGATTCAGAATACCTGATGTAAAAAGTGTGTTTCCTAAATTGTTAGCTGATCCTGAGTTCCTGAAGTATGTGAAAATTGAAGCCTATTTTTCATGTACTGTTGAGTACTAATCGTTTTAACGAAGGCAGGGATGTTACATAACATAAACTATTAAATAGCATTAACAACAGGACTACTGTTAGCATTCCTTATTATTTCAAGCTGCTTAATATTCTCTTAATCACTGATGTCGTCATGCATGCATACACATACTTTTATTTCCTGCCATTTTTAGAATGGTTCTGATGCTTATGGCATTTTTCATAGTAATATTCACTTTGTCAGCAAAACTAGTTTTCAGTAAACAGTGGTCAATAATAGAACTCCCAGATCTTTCTCACTGTGACCACAGAGAGCTCCTATAAAGAGTCTTTGGTCTAAGAATCAGGGAATTGCTATGATTTTTGACAAGTAGAAGCAGAAATATCTTGCCAAGATGGTTATTACTTCTGGAAAAGTTTTTCTGAAAGAGGAATCGCAGATGTGTGACACTCTTAATCAATATTTGATGTTGTTTATATGTTACTTTTTAGAGTGATGGAGGCTGGGGGAAAAGATCAAGTCAGCCCCAATTTCACAGTCAGTCATATAGTGAGGTCATTGTCATCTTCCGTCTTTGTTTCAATGAAGTTAATTTCTCATTTTACACCATAAAGACAAGTTTAGTTATTAAAGTACACATATAAAGCAGTGCTTTGAGATGTCTCAATTCCTTATTATAAAACGCCTCACATTTAAAGAGAGCCTTCATTTCAAGAAACTCACAATATTTTATAAGCTTCACCTTATTTATCCTTACAATAGCATTACGTGGCAGTAAAGATGGGAATTGTTATGCCATTTTCGCAGACAGCAACACTGAGGAGATGCTGACTTGCTTTGCTTTTATTTTATTTTTTATTTATTTATTTTTTAAATATATTTTATTGATTTTTTACAGAGAGGAAGGGAAAGGGACAGAGAGTTAGAAACATCAATGAGAGAGAAACATCGGTGAGAGAGAAACATCGATCAGGTGCCTCTTGCATACCTCCCACTGGGGATGTGCCCGCAACCAAGGTACATACCCCTGACAGAATCAAACCTGGGACCCC
>PVJC01015764.1:0-34590 GCA_004026665.1 Murina feae | reverse complement strand
GAGGAGGAGATGAAACAAAAGAGAAAGGCATACACCACAGACTCCAAGGTAATGCCTAAGTTAATGTAGTTCTTCCCTGTGGTAACAGTGGTAGAATCAACCACTGAGTGGAGGTCACTGTGGAAAGACTCAACCTAAATCCTGCAGAGATTGGAACCTCTTAGCATCCCTCATTACTCAGTACCTAAGAGCAACTTATATCTGCAAATAACCCTTCTTTCAAAAGTTCCTGATTCAGCGTTCAAAGGAAATCAATTTATAGACTTAAACTGCTATTTCCCTGAGAGATAATTAAACTAAATCTTATCACTTTAGGTGACAAATGCATCTTACATCTTGTTTTTGGTGAACTACACCTTACCTAAAATATGAATACATATCTTCTTATATTATTATCGAAGTATCTTAGATACTTAACCAATCAGTCTCTAATTTTGAAAATGCTATTATGTAAACATATATCTCTGAAAAATATATGGTTTACTTTCCCCAATTTTGTATTACATATAAAGACTAATACTTTGTCTTTGTGCTGTCATTTTGTTGTTTCACATAGAATTATTTTTTTGGTTATTAATAAATTGGAGTTTATATAGTTGGGCTACGTAGAACTCTGTTCAACTACACAATAATGTATTTAGGTTGACAGACATTTGGGCTGTTAACAGTTTTTTGCTAATAAAAATGATGTTAAATACATTATTATAAACATCTTCTGGACGCATATGTGCAAGAATTTTCTGAGCATATATCTAAAAGTAGAATTTCTGGAACATAATGTAAGCACATGGTAAACTTTAAATTATGCCAAACTGTTTTGCAATGTGGTTGTACCAATTTATACTCCTACCAGTAACTTGGTGATTCCTGTTTCCTCTTTTATAAGGTGTCAGCTTCTGTCTTTAATTCATTTTTCATTTAATTCTCTGATATATACTTACGGATTTTTCTTCTGAATATCAATTCTTAATTGATTACATGTGATGTAGATAGTTCCTCCAAGATTATATGGCTTATCTTTACATTTAGTCTGTTATCTTAAATTGTATATTCTTAATTATAATTAATTATTAATTTTAATTTAGTTAAGTTAATAATTTTTTATTATTTGCACTGTCAAATCTCTATTTAAAAAGTCAGTCAGGCCCTAACTGGTTTGGCTCAGTGGATAGAGCGTCAGCCTACAGACTGAAGGGTTCCAGGTTTAATTCTGGTCAAGGGCGTGTACCTTGGTTGCAGGCACATTCCCAGTGGGGGGTGTGCAAGGGGCAGCTGATTGGTGTTTCTTTCTCATTGATGTTTCTAACTCTCTATTCCTCTCCTTTCCTCTCTGTAAAAAATCAATAAGATATATTTTTTTAAAAAATCATTCAGTTCGACTGCCCCCTTCATCCCTTTGTATCAGAGGCTGAGACTTGTCCAATCAGATCACACTTTTCACACATGCAGATGGTGACCCTTATTTCATGGCCATTTAAATGTTTCCAGCTTACTGAGAGATTCAAAAAGGTGTAAAAGATAATGCCTACCTGTAATTATTCACCTCATGGATTCTATTTATCCATTCATTCAATTCTATAGACATTGAAATCAAAATGAAATATACCAAACCTCTTTGTAAACTTTTAAGTCTTATATCAAAATCATAGAATTGTCATTATAATTATATATATGCTCATCCATATTAGAGTATATTTCATAGTATAATATTCTTGTATGTTGTTATATTAAAAACTAGATGCCCAGTGCATGGCATCCGTGCACTGGGAGGTGAGGGGGTCCCTCAGCCCGACCTGCACCCTATCCGATCTGGGAGCCCTCAGTTTATGTCTGTCTTTGCAATCATATGAGAAAATTGTCTGAGACCCTGACTCAGTTTGTTTGTTGTTCACAGAATAATAGAGGCATTTTTTTTTTCTTTGCTTCATTGGTGGAGATTTCCTGGAAGTTTTAGGATATCTTCCACTTAATTTTTCCTAGACACTCTGATTTTACTTATGTCTCTCACCTTTGCTTTCCCTCCATCCCCCACCACAATAGTAACTTGCTCCAGGGTCACTTTGCTCTAGTGTCTAGGAGATCCGTCTGCCATGAGAACTATGATTCCCAGCATTCTTGGTGCTCCCTCCTTGGTTTTCCCTTCCTGCCCTTCTCTTTCCCATGGCCTCCCACTCTGCCAATTCCTCTAAGCCACTAGCTCTCCCTCTCTGCTCTCCGTATGGTGGCTTGGGAAGCCAATGTCCCCAAGCCACTCCACTCTCCATCTACTCTGCTCTCCGCCCAGTGCCTATGTATGCAAATCAACCTGCCATCTTTGTCAGGTTAATTTGCATACTCACTTCTGATTGGCTGGTGAGTGTAGCAGAGGAAAGGTCAATTTACATGTTTCTCTTTTATTATATAGGATAATAACATTGTCATGTTGATATTACTTCAACTATAATCACATCTTGCAGAGCCAAGGTTTGAACATAGTTTGGTTATCTATCAATGGTCAATTGTTGAACATGTTAAACTAATGTTTAACATAAGTTTTTAAAATTAATTAGTACTACCAAACATTAATTAATATTAAACTAAAAATAATATCTTACTATTGCTCTTAGTTTCATTATTGTTTTGATTTTGACCCCATTATGTTTTAAACACATTTTTTTTGCGGGAAACGAGTAAACTCGTCATATTGCTTTTTATACCAAAGCGCGGGAGGCGAGTTAACTCGTTTTGTTCCGCTAAGCGGTGGGGCGTGGGAAACTTGTAAACAAGGGCGCCAACACATATTTTGCAAAGTAAATAAATAGAGACCTCTTTTAAAACTAAAACACTGAAAGTTTCATAGAAAAATATCAAATAGATTGAAAGATATGAATATTTTACGGAAAGTCTAATTTTGGCGAGAAAATGTCAAAAAAGCCCCACGTTACGTCGCAATTTGGCGGGAAAATGCCCGATTACAAAATATAGTACAGAACTTCATTTTTCATAAAGTTTTGCCCACAGACTGGTACAGGGAGTCAGAATGCTGCAAGTGTGTTGGCTGTCACTCCCAGGGCCGTGACTATAAAGAGGCTCAGGGGTTTAGAACAGGTGCCTGCCCCTGAGAGGAAGAGACATGGGAGCACAAGCTCTTCTCACAGTATTTCAGAAGCATCGCCTGGAACGTGGAACACAGCGCATTCGGATGGCCTGCGTGTCCATTTATATATGGCATTTGAGAGGACTTTTCCGTCATTATCATGTTCAGATTTCAGCTTTATCTTTGTGTGGTGGTTTTGGGCCTGAAAGCATTTCACTAACAGGGATGCTGTCTGGAATTTTGGGCTTATTTTGTGGACAAGGCAATTTTCATGATGCTTTTGAATACCAGGTTTTCATTTCAGTTAAAATAGCTACGCTTTTAAAGATTCAGTTTGTATTAATTGAAGATGCAGGAGTATTTATTTTCTTGTTCTTCATTATTACTTCATTATTAAGCTAATGCAAATGGACATTAAGCTGTTAATCACCATATCAACAAATACAGATTGACAACTATATATTTGGAAAAAATTAAGACTTATTACTTGAACATAATTGATTACAGAAGAGTAAGTTCTTAGATTTCCCTAAATGATTTACTTGAAAATCTGAGGTAGGTATTTTTATTTTATTATTATCTACTGTAATAAAAGGGTAATATGCAAATTAACAATCACTCTGGGACAAAATGGCGGTGCCCATAGCAGGGGGGCAGGATGCTAGCGGCAGTACCCTGGCAATGGGAGCCCAGAAGGCAATCAGACTGCAGACAGCACCCAGCAGGGCCTACTGGGAGGTCGCCATGATGACCCCCCTGAGAAGACAAGCAGGGGCTGCAGGCGGTGCCCAGCAGGGCCTGATGGGCAGTGGCTGTGGGTGAGGGGTGGGTGCCATTGGGGAACCCCCAGCCACCGGCGGCTGTGGATGAGGGGGCATGGCGAGCCAGAGCCATCCGAGAACCCCCAGCTGCTGCCCCTGAGGGGACAAGGGGGCACGGCAAGCCAGAGCCATCGGGGACCCCCCAGCCTCTACTCTGCCAGGCCTCGGCTGGGGCAGCAGCTGTGGACGAGGGGACAAGTGGGTGTGAGCTATCGGGGACCCCACAGGCGGCGCCCAGCAGGGCTTGCTTGCCCATCCCCATGGTGTGGAGCAGACAGGCCCGACAGAGAACAGAGAACCACGTAGAGTGGGCCCAAGCCATCAGTACCACATCTCCTGAGGGCTCCTGAATTGGATAGGGTACAGGTCCAGCTGAGGGACCTCTCTACCTGCCCTCCCCTCCCCCACCTACCTGTGCATGAATTTCGTGCACCGGGCTTCTAGTCTGTATATATATAGAAGCCTAAGTGACCATCGCAACTGAATGGGCAACCGAACAGGCTGTGTGAGGTTTTTTCTTCACCTGAGAATGTCTTTGTTTCACATGCATTCATGAAAGCTAATTTTTGCTTGATACAGAATTCTGGGTTGACCTTTTTTCTTTTAGAAATTTAAAAATGCTGTATCACTGCCCTAGCCAGTTTGGCTCAGTAGACAGAGCATTGACCCTTGGATTGAAGTGTCCTGGGTTCAATTCTGGTCAAGAGCATGTACCTTGGTTGCAAGTTTCCCCACCCTGGTTGGGGTTCATGCAGGAGGCAACCAATCAATGTCTCTCTCTCACATCAATGTTTCTCTCTGTCTCTCTCTCTCTCCCTTTCATCCCCTCTAAAAGTCAATGGGAAAATACTCTGGGATGAGAATTAAGAAATATCTCTCTATATAAAAGCCTAAGTGACAGTCACAACCAAAACAACCAAATAGATGACTAAACAGACTGTGTGGGGTGACCAAATGACCAAGCAGCAGGCTGTGTGGGGCGACCAGGCTACCATGGGGTGAAGGGCGACCAAATGATGAAAGAGATTCATTTATTGACTGCTTCCTGCACACCCCCTCCTGAGGATTGTGCCCACAATCCAGGCATATACCCTGATCGAGAATCAAACCTTGACCTCCTTGTTTGTAGGTCAATGCTCAACTATGCTGGCCAGGTTGAGATAGGTATTTTTATTAAAAAAAAAAAAAGAGAGAGATAGGTATTTTTAAAGTTGAATATTTTAGCCAAGAGTGCATGCGTGCACATGCACGCACACACACACACACACACACTATATATATATATATATATATATATATATATATATATATATATATATATATATATATATATTCTCTCCGTGATATACAGGTATCAGGAAGAGGCTCCTGGAAATATTTCTCTAAGGACTAAATTGCCTGGCCTAAGGTGTAGACCACCAAATCTAGCTAAGGAGTTTTGGGTTATATCCTAGAGAGTTTATTTAAAAACCAAAGGGGATAAAAATTCTCCAAAGACCACATACAATGTGGTGCTGAAACTGCATCAAATAGCTGAGAGCAAGGTATGTACTATGTGCTGCAAAATGATGCAAAATAAATACTTACTGTGTTTTGAGAATTAACTCATTAGTAGGAAAAACACTGTACTATACACACCCTAAGGATATTTGAGTGCTCATATAGGCACAGGAATGCTAATGTGAAGTGCCATTCATATATGATGGCAGCCATACATTTTTTAATTGAGTAACTGGAATTTCTCATAAATTAACGAAGGGCTTTATGAGATTTGTTGGCTTAGGGAAAACATTTAGATAAAACTAATTATTAAAATGGTCATAATTTAATTTTGATAAACACTTTTCCTTTTAAAATATTTTTGCTTTTTCACTATAGAAACAAACCCTGTAAAACAGTGAATATATTATTAGCCTAATTTGACAGGTAGGAAAATGAAGGTAAACACAGGCTGAATTTTTTAGCACTCTGACATGAAGATTGTGTACAAAGTGTGCTTCGGATTCATATTTGTGAAGGGGATGAGAAAGAAGCAGCGTAAGCAGTGGAAGATAGAAGAATCAAAATAGGTGAAGTAGTGTTGCACTTCAGTGCCTGAGTAGACAGCATGGAGTGTGTTCTTGGTCTGGCATGATCCTTCAGCACTCTCATCTGGTAAGGGCATTGGGGTTGGTATCTCCAGCATGCTTATCCTCCAAAAAAGATGACAGTGAAAGCCATTTTTTGTGGTGGCATTCCAGCAACTAGGGAATTAAGTAATTTATAATTATCCTGTGTCAAAGGATATCTATACAAATCTAAAGCATCTTCATTCCTATGTCATTGAATTATAATATGAATATATGAATTAGGTTGTCAGTACTTTCTAATAGAGTCTTTTCAAAGCTGCTTATCACATGTCCCCAATTTTCAAAGCTGCTTATCACATGTCCCCAAGTAATCTGGAAGGTGACTTAGCCCACTGAGTTACCTCTAAGTTCTGTTTTGGTGGAGTCTGCATTTGTTGGACATTCAGAAATACTTTTTTTTCCTTTTCTCCTTGCTCGTTCCCCCTTAACTATTCCTATGAAGCTTTTTAAGTTTGTTGTTGTTGTTGTTGTTGTTTTAATACCCACACTTTCCTGCTCGTTGGTCTGTCTCAACCCTGGGAGAAACCGAGGCCCAGTTCAGTATGTTGGAAGTGCCATCTTGGTTATATCTAGGAGGAGACTAAAAGCCTTTCAGATCCTTTATAGTAGAGGAAATAAGACCAAACATCCTGTCTCTTGGGAATATTGACCATCAGCCATAATGCATATTTGATTATGTATCAGAGTTTTAATTTCTACCCATTTCATTTCTAAGTGTGTAACGGAGTGGTGGGGAGCATGTGCATGGAGAAGGAGTTATGAAACTGAACAAGCAGAAGAGAAAATAATGGTAGAGCAAAATAAGTGATAGAGTTCAGAAATCAGAGTGGAAAAACTGAAATCTGGGATAACAGGGATATTGTCTGACATGATTTCAGCAAGGGCCATGTCAGGCATTGTGAAGTCAGTAGAATAAATTTGGGGACTAATCGAATATGAAAAGCGAAAGGTGAACTTTTACAAAGATCACAATGGGTGTTAATCCTTGGAATTAAAGTGCTAGTAGACTCAAAAATTGTAAGAGGATAAAAAGATAATTTAATTTTTGCTACACAAAGAATAATCTACAATCAGCAAGAGCCATCCTGGGAGCTCATTAGAAATGTAGAAACTCATCCCAACCTCCTCATTCACCAAAGCCTACTAAATCAGAATCTTCATCTAAGTAAGATCTTCATATAATTTACTAGTATATGCATTAAAGTTTAAGAAGCGAGAAAAGATGACTTATATAAGAAAACATAACATGATGGTATCACATTGAAAAAATCCTTTAGCAATGGAAAAACATTCATTATCAGCTTTTCAGTGATATATATCTGTTCAACAGTCCTGATGTCCAGAGGTTAACATAAATTCAAAAAAAATAACATTTGCAGTAAAAATGAATGAACAAAGAAAAAGCAGGGTGGTGACAGAGAAACAGCAGGCAAAATGAAGTAGGAGCAATGACTGCGCTGCTGCCTGATGTTTGCCCACACCTGACCCAAATCTCCACGGGCAGACTACCTGCTCCAACTGCCTTGTAAGATAAATTGCAAACGTCCCTCCCTTTCTCTAATCAAGACCTATCTGTGCATCCGAGCCCTGATGCTTTGGCAGCAGAAAGCTTCAGCTAGGCTTCCCTAGCAGGACTGAGCGCAGGGGGCTGTGTGAGGCACCGCTTTCCTGCACTTCCCTTGCTCATCCCTAATTGGAAGTGAAACTTTGCATACATCGAGAGTGACTTCAGTTGGACGTGGGAGAACAATCTAGACAACAGGGATCTAGAAGCCAAGCTGCTCCGGGTAATTTTTTCCCCATGATTAGGCACAGCCAGTTCACGTTATAGTTTTCTGTCACCTTGCAAGTCATTATCTGTTAGGCAGGGTGGGGGTGGGGACAACCCTTGATAAGCCACACTCATTTTGCCACAGGTTATTTCAAACTTCTCAGCTCACATATAGAAGTTACATAATTTCTGACACAAGGATAAAATGGAGCCATACCCTCTGGAGTGGATGTCAGAAAATGTCATAAGATGCCAAGTGCCCTTGAGGGTTACAGAATTGTAATGGAAAAGAGGCATTTCTATGTTAAATAATGTACTGCTCTGAGATCACTGATTTTCTGAACTATCCTAGAGGTCTGGTGCACAAAACTCATACATGGGTAAGGTCACTAGGCCTGGCCAGTGATCAGAGCTAATCAGGTCCTTCGTTCTGCATTGCCCCCTGTTGGTCAGCACACATCATAGCAAGCTATCAAACTCCCAGTCTCCCAGTTGAACTCCTAAAGGGACACTTTGCATATTAGCCATATATATATATATATATATATATATATATATATATATATATAAACTGTTTGGATTTTCTATGGAATATTAGTGGTAAAATCCCATGGGAATAGTACAAGGATTTCTGATACGGGGGTTAGGTCAATCAAGGTGGACAATTACTTTGGCCCCACAGGTCCCCTGGCCAGTGACATAGGCCACTATCATGAACTCTATTATCACCAGAAAGTAAAGTCTGTCAAGCCATAGAGACATAGCATGATTTATCTTGATAACTTTGAAATCCTTTAATGTGTGGGCTTTGAATATACCAATTTAATTTTAAACAATCGATACACTGAATTTTATTGTATACATAGTAGTAGATGCTGGACAGTGTGAAGACTATGAGGCAATGACAACCCACTTAAGCTCTTAGCATGAATTACTATATACAAAAACACATATTCTATTTTAAAAAGTAAGAAATATATTTGGAGTTTTTCAGGCTAATGCAGTGTCCTTTATAAAAATACTGATGCAATCATGCACTTTATTCTGAAAGTAATTCACAAAACATAAAATCACACTCTTCATGATCTTTTCCACAATCTGGACTTTTCCAAAATCATTTACTAACAAAATATATCCAGATCCACAATATCTATTTTAGGGAAATAGTACCTGGGTGAAAGTGATTCTGAAAGTATTCACCAAAATACATATTATTAAACCTCTATAGAAAGGAAACCATTTTTTAAAAAATTTTTATTGATTAAGTTATTACATATGTGTCCTTATCCCCACATTACCACCCTTCCCCCCACTCATGCCCTCACCCCCCCTATTGTCTGTGTTCATTGGTTAGGACTATATGCTTGCATGTAAGTCCTTTGGTTGATCTCTCCCCCTTACCCCACCCTCCCCTACCTTCCCTCTGAGGTTTGACAGTCTGACCAATTTTAATGACATTCCACATTCAGATTACATCTGGAAATGCACTTGAAAGGTCAATAGGTCAACCTAATTGCTTCTCTCTTAATTCAGGGGTAAGGCAATTTTCTGTCAAAGAATTCCTTTAACACCCTCCCCTTCTCTTACTAAATGCTGTTACAGACACATGGCTCAGGTGCAGCCTGACCTGCCTGTACATTATTATCGGAATCTCTGGTCCTTGGGGAGTCTGGGAGGAGTTTATAGTTGGTACAAAGAATGCTTTTAATTTGTTTGTTTGTTTTAATCCTCACCCAAGGGTATTTTTCCATTGATTTTTTTAGAGAGAGTGGAAGAGAGGGAAAAACAGAGAGAAATATCGATGTGAGAGAAACACATGGATTGGTTGCATGAGCCCTGACCAGAGTCCGGGCCGGGGAGGAGCCTGCAACTGAAGTACATGCCCTTGACCAAAATTGAACCTAATATCCTTCAGTCCACAGGCCGACACTCTATCCACTGAGCCAAACCAGCAAGGGCAAGAATGCTTTTTAAACGTCCTGCTTCTATATTCTATATTAAACCGTGAAGATATTATAAGCCACTCCATTTAGGGTCAATATTAATAGCCATATAAAATAAAATTTCACATTGGAAGAATTCATCAAGCTTCCACTAAAGTACATCCTTTAGTTGCACACAATTAATCTACCTGGAATTCAAATATGCTCCTGAAGGTTCCTTTTAGATGTGGAAAAAAATAAACACTTCCAATGAATATTCTAAAAGGCTCAGCCAGTGTGGCTCAGTGGTTGAGCACCAACCCATGAACCAAGAGGTCTCTGGTTCCATTCCTGGTCAGGGCACACGAATTTAGGCTCGATCCCCAGTGGGGGGCATATAAGAGGAAGCCAATCAATTAGATTTCTATCTCTCTATCCTTCTCCCTCCCTCTCTCTCTAAAATCAATAAAAACATTTTAAAAAAATGAATCAATTGAGGATAATAACTGTTTTTGACAAGATTCACAGCTTTTATCCTTTGGAACGGCTTGCAAAGGTCACGGTGCACATAAAAATGGAAAAGGCTAGACACAATGGAACTGAGTTGGCCAAACATTTAGGTCAAGAACTATTTCAACAAGTTTTTAAGTCACCAATTCGAATGGCTCCGTGCCCCTAGCTCATTATTCTGCATGCACTGAATATGTGAAGTTTAAACTGGGAAAAATACAATACCTTTTAAGAAGCAAAACATTTTGAGGCAAGAGTTTCTTGCTATAAATTCATATTTTTATACACGTGCACAAATGTGTGTACTGTTTTGTATAAAAAATGCCCTTCAATGCTGTTCAAGAGGGTTTTACCAAAGAACAAATTGACTCTACTATCAACACCAGTCCATTTCATCTGTAGGATAACCAAATAAGGGTGTGTGTCTGTGTGTGTGTGCAGTGTCTACCTTATCAACAAAAACACAGCTACTAAGAGTTGGCCAAATCATAGGCTTTACTGGACAGAGATGTAATCAGAATATAGCTCACAAAATGAAAAATCCACAATGGGTTTTATCCTCACAAGAAAAAGCTGTTTGCTGTGGCTGATATGAATAGAGTTCAAATTCCAGAGTAGGGAAACATATCAAAATGTTATAAGTCCCCTGAGGTGCACTTTAATTTCTGCATCAATTTCGGAGAAACAGACTCGCAGTGAACAATGCTGCCATGGTTTCTCCTACCACATCAACTGGTGTATTTATCATTTTTCTGGTTCGGTTTCCAGTTGGAGGTTTCTTCCACGGCGGGAGGATTCCAACACCTGCAGAGACAGGATGGGGCACTCTGTCTGTCCAACCCCTGCGTCCTGTGCTGCTGAAACTGTTGAAGCTAAACGCAGGTCCGCCTGGGCTGCCAAGCTTGCACTAAGATTGCTGAGGGTTTATTTATTTTTCCAAATCCAAATGTGGCCTTGGTGGTGCTGTTTCTACAATGAGAACTGGTTCCAAGACTTTCAGTCTGAAGAGCCTAAGCCACTCGCCTGCGCGTCAGTGCCAATCCCTGTGTTGACTCTGCGGAACTCCGCCCCAGGAACACGGCCAGGGCTGCTCTGCTTGCGTGGGGCTGAGCAGAAGGGTCTGGCCCGAGCGCTGGGTGCATTCTGCCTCTCTTTGGCCTCCGCCGACCTGACTGCAAACGCATCTACAGTGCCCCCAGCATTTTCTGCAGTGAAGTTACTGTGCTCTAAGCACCTATACATCTTTAATAATAGGCTGAAGTTGTACAGCCGAAGCTCAAATGTGGATGTTTTCTGCAGAGCCCTGGACAAATCTTGAGGGTTTGTATGTGAATTTTCTGCTTGGGTGGCAAGACCGTTGTCTGCTTCTTCAAGCCACTGTCTGCCTTGCTGAAGTGACCCCGGGAACTGCAGAGCCACGGTTGAGACAAGTCCCTAGAAGCTGCATTTTCATGATGAAGTTCAGCTCACAGTGTCTCAGTTCTGAGAGCTCTGTCTGCTTCATATAACTCTTGAGTAAATTCTAATTTCAAGGTATTGATAGTGAGAATATTTTTCACTCGCCCACTCCCAGACAGTGGCAGAAGTGACTTTAAAGCCTTATTATTTTCCGATCCTTTAGTCACAGCTTTACATTTTTCTTTCTGTATCGATTTTTTGTTCCTTCACAAATTTCTCCAAGATTCTCCATATCCTGGCCAATGACATGAGGAAGAATTCCGTCCTTTAGTGCTTTACTATCTTCAATAATGCTCCGTTATCACCCTTTTTATACTATGAACTATAAACCCTACACCAATGAGGCCTTCCTTGGGCACAGCTGAAGAAGCTACAGTAGTCCCCACGTCCAGCCTCGAGCCTCAAGTCCAAGTGTTGGTGTTATGTTTATACTTTGGAAAATCAAACCTCCCAAACCAGCCACGTCTGAGTCTAAGTGTAAGTGAAAGGGAACATGGAAGTCTAAATCCAAATCCAAGTGGAAGTCAGGCCAACCCTAGCAAAGTGTTGCTGATGTGCTTGTTGTTTTTGCTGTCGTTTCACCCAAATTATTTGGAGTGAATCCCATGGAAGCTCTGGAGTTGAGATCACAGTAGACGAAACCGTGCCACCAGCCGCTGAGCAGAAGGAATGGGGACAGTAAATGGTGCCATAGGCCTCTTGACTCCCAAGCTGGAGGCTGTTGGAGCTGCAGATGTTGTGGCTGGCGTTCCCAGAGGGAACCTGGCAGTTACTGTCATTGCTGTCCTGTTCTGGAACAGACCGATGGTAGGTTTATATCGGAAAAGTCTGATTCCAAAGTTCTGAAGGAACAAATGTGGAAGCTGAAGGTGCAGATGTCAAGTTCCAAAACTGAGCCCCTCATAGGGGCTTAGACAGAGCCCAGAACTCAGGTGCCTGTTCAGTTGTATTTCTCCTTGAAGGACTGCAGCCTGGGGAAGATTGTAGCACTAGACTCCTCTATTCCAGCTGTGGCTGTGATGTTCCGAACCTAGCGTCTGGGTCCTGATGGAGATGCCTGTGAACTTGGATGCATTCTCACTGCAAGGCATTGGAGATGTTCACACAATGCAAAGATCACAGCGTCAAGCATTTTAAGACCCAACCTGGTAGGAACTTCCAGCCACAACCGGGAACACAAGCTGACTTTATTGTGTATCATACTTTACTAGTAAAAATTGAGCAATATTACTGTAACGTTAGTATTCCTCACTCTAAAGTAACTCACCATTAGACATCAGTAATGCACTGTTGTTGCACCTATATGTAATTTTCTATTTTAGTTCATAGGACATTTTCTCCTATCATATAATGCTTGGTGGCAAGTTTTCTGGATGTTGAATAATTTTCTTCCATATTTCTGGTTTGCGATAAGAAGACATTTTTTGGTCATTGTTAGTCCTGATGATATTTTTCCATTGATTTTTGATAGAGTGGAAGTGAGGGTGAGAGGGAGAGAGAGAGAAATATTGATGTAAGAGAGATGCTTCTTTTGGACCCTGCAATCTAGGTGTGTGCCCTTTTATTGGCAAATTGATACCAATAAAAACAAGAACAACTCCCACCCCAATAAATACAATAAAAAGGAAGAGAAAAAAGAACAGCTCCAATTGCTTGAAGAATAATTTAATTCCATGCAAGAGCATGTACCACATATTGCCGGCTCTGCTCCAGGTTCTAGAGACATCAATAAAGAAAACAGAACACCCTGTTCCTCTTAAATGCACATTCTGGTAGAGGTGGGAAAATAGAAAGTCAACAACTGATGTCTCAAATAGCAACAGGGGCTTTGAAGGAAAAAAGCTGGATGATAAAAATGTTATCTGGTATCAGTGAGGACGGTGTGTGGGTTATCAATGGAAGTCAAATCCACTCCTATAAGAAAAAACAAATGAAGAGAAAAAGACAATATCCCATTAAACTGTGTTTCAGGCAGAGGAAGTAACTAGTGCAAAGGCCCTAAGATGAGAATGTGTTTGAGAAGCAGAAGGAAAAAGATATTTTATGGCATCACAAGGGGTGGAGCAGGAAGAAGGGACATTGGGGAAGCAGTAGGCACCCACACCATGAAGGATCTTCTGGGTTTTGGAGTTTATTCCATGAAATATGGGCAACTTTGAGAGAATACTGAGCAGAGAAGCAGTGAGATCTTATTTCTGTTTTTAAAAGATTACTACCGTCTGTGTGGTTAACTGACTGTGAAAGAATAAGGCTAAAAAAAAAGACGACTAGTTAAGAGCTTGTTTCATTAATTCAGGTGATTCCTGATGTTGCTCTGATCTAGGAAGGCAGTGTAGAGGTGTGAGAAGTAGAAGGGTCTAAATATAGTTTGAAGGTGGAACAAAAATAATTTCCAAATATAAGGCTGCATGTTGGATATGGGAGAAAGAGGAAAGATTTCCTGTGTGCCTTGAAAAAGGCAAATACATGGTAGGAATTTATTGGCTCAATTAGCATAACAGTACAAGAACCCTCTGATCACTCTTCTGGCTCTGTGGTTCCCTGTGTTATCATCCTCTATCGGCAAGCCTTACCCTTCACTGAACTAAAATGACTGTAGAAACTCACGTGTCCCATGTCTACATCATACTATTCTGAAGGGAGAGCTTTTCTTCCAAATACTGTGAAATTAAAATCATAAATCTCCCTCTAATCCAATTAGGTTATATTCTTATGTCTGCACCACCCCAAGGGGCAGGAGAGTGTCACACGCTGAGAGGTTCTTAGAGTGCCCTAGCCATGTCACAGCACTGGCTTCCATACTCACAATGTGTCTGAAAAACCCTTTTTGTTGCATCAACCATCTATTTAAAAACTTAAGGCCCCTAGATAACCACATGTCATCTACTAATCTACTGGACATATTGATTTTAAAAGCCATTGGGTGAATCAGAGTTGTGTTTCGCCTGCCCAATGAGAATGGCAATGTTTTATCAATGCTTTAGTTGTCCTTGTTTTCCTTCATTTGGAACATCCCTTCTTCTTTACCTTTGACTACTTATATTCTAATCATCCTCCATGGTGAGTACAAGCCCCTCTTCCTTCATAAAACCTTCCATAATTCCTTCAGCACCTCTGGTCTCTGCATCTATCAATCATTACATTGGATTAGCAGCATTGGCATGATACTTTCACACTTGATGCTATTCTATACTATATAGTCCTTTACACTCACTGAATGTATAGTATGTGCCTTCCTCAATTAGATTTTAAGAGCCAAAGCTGAGAGTAGGAAACATGACAAATACTAATAGAGATTCCTTGCTGAATAAGTATTTACAATTAATAGGATAATAGCATGTATTTATTCTACTGGTAATTAATAGTATTTTACATATACTGATTGTGATTAATTGGTGCATTGCTATAGCATCCTCTGATTACTGCTACTGACATCTTACTATCAACCATCTAGTATATAGATAATCATCACAAAGTGATAGTTCTAACATTTAAGCAAATAATCCACAGAAGAAAATGGATATTTGAATTGCACTTTGCATCCTAGCCTCTTTATTGCCAGAAAGGAACAAAGAAAGCAAAGAAAGAAAAAGCAAAGAAGAGTAAGAAAAAGAAAAGAGAGCAGAGAAACTGAGAAGAGAGACTTGAAAGCTACTATTTCAAAGCATCTAGTATTCAAAGACAGATACATAGCTAGTAAAAATATTTTCCCAGTGATAAGTTTGTAGATAAAACACCCAAAATACATGATCCAAAAGTATAATCCATAAAAAATAGACAGGTTGCACTTTATAAAAATTATAATTTTTGCTTCACAAAAGACACTGTTAAGAGAATGAAAAGACAAGCCACAGACTGGGAGGAAGTGGTAGCAAAGTACTTATCTATTAATATTAAGTGTACTTACTCAAAACATACAAAGCACTCCAAAATTCAACAAGAAGAAAATAATTATTTTTAAAAATGGGCAAAAGATATGAGCAGGCACCTCACCAAAGATACACAGGTGACAAATAAGCATATAAAAAGATGTTCAACATTATTGCCATCAGAGAATTTCAGATTAAAATAACAAGATATCACTCTGCTTGTATTAGAATAGCTAAAATCCAAGACACTGGCAATATCAATTACTGGCAAGGATGAAGGGCAACAAAACTCTCATTCATTTCTGGTGGGAATTCAAAATGATACAGCCACTTTGGGAGAAAATTTGGCAGATTCATATAAATCTAAACATAATTGTACCATATGATACAGCAGTTCTGCTCCTAGATTATTTACCTTACTGATTTGAAAACATTTGTCCACCCAAAAACTTGTATGCTTTATTCATAATTGTCAAAACTGGAAGCAACTAAGATATCTTTCATAAATGAATGAATTGTGCTACATTCACACAATGATATATTATTCAGCAATAAAAACAAATGTTATTAAGCCATGGATGAGTCTTGAATGCATATTGTTAAGGGAAAAAAATTAGTATGAGAAAGATATATAGTCTATAATTCCAATTATATGATTTTATGGAAAAGGCAAAATTATGACAATGGTAAAAAAGATTTCCAGGAGTTTGGGGGAGGAGAAGAGAGCTGAATAGATGAAGCACTGGGGATTTCTAGGACAGTGAAAGTATTCTGAATGATACAGTAACAGTAGATACATGAAATCGTGCATCTGTTAAAATACAGAGACCTTTATATCATAAAAAGTAAACCCTACTGTATGTAAATTTCAAAAAAAATGTTTGGGAGATTGGGGGATCCCAGAATGAAATGTACACTGTGAAAAGAATCTCACATATTACAAATATATGAAACAACTTCAAAAATGTTGCCGACCTAAGTAACTTTGGAAATAAGTGGAGTTTGTGAGATTAAAGTCAAAAGGACCTTAAATAGCCTGGCTGGAGTGGCTCAGTGGTTGAGTGGTGACCAACGAACTGGGAGGCCACTGTTTGGTTTCCGGTCAGGGCACATGCCTGGGTTGTGGGCTCAGTGCCCAGTTGGGGGCATGCAGGAAGCAGCCAATCAATGATTTTCTCTCATCATTGATGTTTCTCTCTCTCCTTCCTCTCCCTTCCTCTCTGAAATAAATAAAAGTACATTAATTAAAAAGAAAAAAACAACAACAACAAAAAAAACTTATACATTGCCACAGTGCTCTGGTTGATGAATGTGTTTCCTATGGGTGTGCGAGTTAAAAACTCTGTAGCGACCATGTATGTATACTGGAATTGATTAGGTCAATGGATGAAGGTTGGCTGAATCCAGGCTTCTTAATGTTGCAGGGGTAGTTTGCAGATAAGCAAGAGAAAGTGGTTAGAATGACCCATTTAGTAAAGAATTATAATTTAAGTCATCATAATGGACTCAGATTTAGTTAATATATATAGATACAAGTATTTATACATAAATACTTGCAGAGATGTATACATTCAGAAATTAGCATGCACACATAAATACATTTCCTTGCACTGCTGGCTGAGAAGACCTAGAATCAATGACATACCAAAAGCTATGTACACAGCCAGCTCTCGGCTCTTGGTTTCTAACACTGTTGTCCAATAAAGGGAACCAGACTCCTTGAGGATGACTGGTCCTAGGATTGGGGCAGGAAATATACATGATGAGCCTGGAATATTTTGTAATGCCAGAAACTAAAGAAATGCTCAACACATACACACACCTCACATCACACCCTGCAAAGATGAGGTGGATCAAAGGGGTAAAGGAAACAACTGAAGAGCTCCCAATAGTTAGACGGACCAATTGGAGCAACAAAATAAATAGAAGTAGCATTGAATTATAACCCAAGATATAAAAAGAACATGAGTCCATACTAATGTAAGTAAATGATTAAATATGTGCATACCTACAGACATACCTACACGCATACACTGGAGAAGAGACAAAAAATCCTGTGCAGAGGGATGACGGAATTTGTGTGGATATTGTGTCTCAGGTGTTCAGCATGACTCCCCACTCCCAATGTGTGCACTGCACACGCTGACTTCCTTCCAAAGAGGCCGTGGAAGGGGGGATCAGTGACTTCACGGTGAGGAAGCCTAAAAAACACGGCCCTGGCTGTGTGCTTAAGCTCAACATGAGCAGCGGTGAGTCCTGCATCCTTGACGAGATATTAGGAAAATAGTGCTTTGCTTCGATGGTCTGCTTCCTCCAACTCCAGGAAAAAAATCCAACAAATTCCTACTGAGGGACATTCTTGCAAATACAGTTCCAGAATGCCTCAGAACCAAAGATAAGGAACGTCTGAGAAATTGTCTCAGCCATGAGAGGCCTAAAGGTCATGATGAGTAAATGTAATGTGATGTCCTACAGGGGGATCCAGGAACACAACAACAACAAGAAACATCAGGTAAAAGTTCAGGCAATCTGGACAAGCTATAGATTGCAGTTAAAAACGTCACTTAAGACGTCACTAATCAGGGAAACCGGCACAGAAATGCAAGAACTCTCTGAACTTTGGTTGCAAATGTTCGTGTATCTAAAACTGTCCTAATATAATAATAATCAATGTTTATTTAAACATAACATGTATCCCCACTCCTCAATAAAACAAAACCAAGTAAAATATTGGTCCTTTAACATGTCAATAAGCTCTGTCAATTTTTGTGTGATAATAAGCTACGTTATACGTAACAGTTTAAGAGAGAACATTATACAAGGAGTTTTAACTCTTCCAACCCAAACTAATTTCTTAAGACTCCAGAACAGACTGTCTGGATGGCAAAGCAGTGGCAACCTTGGAATGTGGAAACATCTGGATGGTCACTTTCTGTCTTTTATACTCTGTCTCTAAAAATGTATGACTGAAGATTTTGAAGGAAAATAACATTAAAACACTCAGAATAGAAAGTGTTGGCAATATATTAAAATAAAAGGATGCTAATTCTGATGGAAAAAGCATTTGTCATAAACACAGCAATTAACACTCCTGATTATTTATTATTGAAACTGAATCTTTAATGATAAAAAACCCTTTGGAATTCAGGCCTATAGATAATTTTTTCCTTAATGAAATCCTCCAAATGTCCTAAATAATTGAGTGTTCAGAAGCCAGCAACTCAAATTAAAGTTAGAAAGTGTTGTTTGTACAGGTGGTGTGCCTACTGGGAGAGAAATTTTTACTTCTGTGTTCATATCAATTATTCTAAAGCTTTGTTCAGTGTCTGCCAATTTTTATAACAACAGAAAGACTCTTTAGAAATTGCTGACATAAGAATTATTAAAGTATCCTAAGAGTGACATTCTGTTTCTAAATAAAAGGAATCAAGAGAGGAGGGAAATGCAAGGATGATTGAATATTAAGTCAGTTATATGATTCTCTCAGATTTAAACTTTTAAAATGTGTCAACTAAAATTAGGAAGATGCTGTCTGCAAACAATCTTGTCTGAATACTTGAGATTATTCATAAGTAATAGCATGTTAAAACACTCATGTCCAGAGTCATAATTTTTTATTCTTGCATTCTATTTGTGAAAGTTTATTTCTTTTGAATTATGATTCTTTAAAATGTATGTTCACTTGATTTTGAATTGCTATTGGAAAAAACAGATTACATACAAATAAAAAAACATACTCAAGACTAATCATTATGAGAGCTCATGGAATTCTTATTATGCAGGGAATTCTCCAAGCATTGGCAATGGGGATAACACTGTAAAAAACAACAGGCAATTAGTCAAAACCTGCCGTTTGACCACAGCTTTCCCACCAGCCCTTCGACAGCCAGATAGCTGACCAGTCTTCTCTGACAACTCTGAACTTGTTCATAATTAATGATGATTGTGACAATTACCATACCTAATCACTATTAATAACAGTAGTAATTTATTACGTTATTTGGGTTTACTATTAGCTAGAGGCCTGATGCACAAAATTCATGCAAGAGTAGGCCTTCCTTCCCCTGGCTGCCAGCACCGGCTTCCCTCTGCCATCTGGGACCCAGGCTTCCCTCCAACACCCAGGACCTGGGCTTCCCTTGCAAGCCTGGCTTCATCTGGAAGGTGGTCCAGAAGGACGTCCGGTCTAATTAGCATATTACATTATTGTCCTATATAATAAATGGGTAATATGCAAATTGACCCTATCAGCACATGACTGGGAATGACTGGTCACTCTGACACACAATGACCACCGGGGGCAGACACTCAATGCAGGAGCTACCCCTGATGGTCAGTGCACTCCCACAGGGGGAGCTCTGCTCAGCCAGAAGCCAGGCTGATGGCTGCCAGTATAGTGATGCTGGTGGGAGCCTCTCCCACCTCCTCAGTAGCTCTAAGCATATCCAACTGCAGCTTAGGCCTGCTCCCTGCTGGCAAGTAGGCATCCCTCGAGGTTCCTGGGCTGCCAGAGGAATGTCTGACTGCCAGCTTAGGACTGATCCCTCAGGGAGTGTGCCTAAGCCAGCAGGTGGACATCCCCCAAGGGGTCCCAGACTGCGAGAGGGCACAGGCCAGGCTGAGGGACCCTCCCAAGTGCACAAATTTTTGTGCACTGGGCCTCTAGTTATAGATAAATACATTTATGTATTTTCAAATATTGAAAGCATTCTTGATGTAACCAAAATGACAATCTTATATGCCTCATATGTTAAAATGTCATCTGAAGTGTACTTACATTTTTTTTACAAAAGGAAAAACTATTGTCATAGTTGATGATGACTATAATGTTGTGATTAAAAATAAATCTTTAAAATAGAGAAGTATTTAAATAACTGATATACCAGTAGTGTATTAGCTTGAAAATTAGAGAAAATATTTCAATTCTCTTGAGCCAGTAAGTGTTTTTGTTTTAACAGAAATCATGCAGTAGTATAGTTCAAAATATGTTTTATCATAATTCCAAGCTTTTAGGATTATTTGCTATATTAACACTTTAAAGAATGTTTTTAATTCTTTGTCATTTAATGCTTTTTAGGCCACGAATCTTTCAAGAACAATCCTATTTTGGAATTTCTTTACATATTATGAAGATGAATTTAGAGCAAACTATCCATTTTAATGCCTCAAAATTTCATGAAGATAAAAATGTCCAAAATAACAAATAATAAATATGGACTTTTAAAACATTAACTATCTCGCATTTGATCAAAAATGTGGTTTGGGAGCCTGTCCACAGAGTGTCGGGTATTGTCCTAAGTGCTCTGCATTTCTGAGTTCAATATATTCTCAAACATCCCAGTTTCACCAATGAGCTGAACTTCACAGAAGTCTGAAGTTGACCCAGAACAAATGAACAGCATTGTCAGTATTGTCAATTATGAACTTAAGAACTTAGAATCAACACATGCTAGATCAATCCAGTCATTAAAAATAAATCATTTACCAACGGGCAGGAATGCCTCTAGAAGTACCACAAGAGTTTCTTGATTGAATATATTAACTTCATTAAAGAGAGGGCTGCTCAGTTGGTTGGGGTTGGGAATAGAGTGGGAATGGCACAACCAGTAAATAGAAAAGCTTCAGTGGCAAAAGAAGGTGATGGCCTTGACCGAAGTAAGTACTGGGTGTGAGAAGCAATACCCTAGCAGTAAATATCTGAATCATCTATGCACCTGTGGGAATGATGGTCAACCTTCGCTTTAGGAGTCACATATCTGTACTGGGGGACATCTACATTTCCCTACTAACTATACAAAAAAAAAGGAACGTTACCTCCAGAGGTAAACATTGAGAACTGCCACACAGAGAAAGAGAAGGCAAGGGAAATAGGGCAGCTTTTGGGTGCTCCAGCCAAGAGTGGCCTCTGCTAGAGGGAAGGGTAGACACCAGATTGGAGATGTAGCATTGCTGGTGGGCCCACATGCGATTTAAAAATAACTAACCACTTATTTTTATTGAGAGTCCAAAATACTTTCAGGGTCTCATGCTCATTGCCCTCTGTGATGGCAATACTGTGTACACAGGATTTTTCTGGGCTGCAAAAGTTCTCGCTTCATTTCTTGGAAGCTGGGGGCTTCTGAGCACTCTCATTGGATTGGCAGCTGAGTCGGTGTGAAAAGAATCATCAAGGTGCGGAGCTGCATCAGTATCACAGTCCAGGAGGAGCTTCTGGTCCTGAATTCTTATTTGAAACCAAGCTCGCCAAGCGAGCTAATGAACACAGCGTGATTTCCCTGAAGGAGGATCAACAGGGGGAGACTATTTTGGCCAGTGCCTGGTCCCCTCATAGTAAATTAGTAAAACAGGGCTTTGCTTTTTAAAACCAGTCCCTTGAGCTTATTTAATACCACTAGGCCCTTTAGAAATAGACAACTAGATTTCAGAGTCTGGAAAGGCTGAGGGCCAGACGCAGAGCCAGGCAAGTCTACCGAGGTAATGGGGCTCTAAGAGGTCTGTTGGAAGGCAGCCTGCTGGCATTCCCCAGCAACACTCCTTCTTCTTCATGGTTGGTGCCAAGTCTGATCATTTTTCCAAGGTGAACTCGGTAGTGGGTACTTTGTAGTAACAGAGAATTAAAATAATACCGTTCATTTGTGCAGCTTGCTGTGGTTTAAAACATGTTTTCATAGAGTTGATCACATTTAAAGAGCAAATTTTTTAGCATATTTGTTGTTCCACTGGCTTTACAGATGAAGAAAATAAAGCTCGTGTGGGTGTCAGGTGCCCCTACATCTGCTCCCACGTTAGACTGATTTCCTTTAAAAATACTAACCTCTGAAGGAAGCGTGAGCAGGAGGTGCTCCCGGCGCTGGCCGCGTTCTGTTTATGGACCTGGATGATGGTTACACAGGTGTGTTCCGTTTGTGACAATTCAGCAAGCTGTGTACACTTATGAAATGTTCATGTTTATGTTTAACTTCAGAAAATTAGATAAATGTTTAAAATGGCTAGAAATAAAAACAACTAATGCTTCTATTATTGTTTTGTTTGTCTATCTTTAAATGTACTTTAAAATTTCAGCCTATTTCAAGTTGCCAGCATATTTTCAGCTAAAAATGTTATCTAATTCAGCTATCCCTTTCTTCTAAGTTGTAAAGCTATCTATATAATGGTGCCATCAAGTAACAGGTTTTTGGATGTTCAAAGATTAATAATGGAGAGTAGGAGAAATGATTGCGCTACTATGCCTACAGGTACGTATTTGAAAACCTGATAAATCTTATGAATAAAGATCACAAATCACATTAAAATTCTTAGGATTCCATTGGACTAGACTGTGATTTTAACTGGTGTGCTGCAAGAATGTTTAAAATATGCAATACCTGACTGTTTAGTCAGGGATACTGACCTCTTTTTCCTTAGGTTGTCAGATAAAAAAAAAAATGACAACAGCCAATACAACAATAGCTGTCTGGTGTTAATGAATCAAATGGACAAAAAATAGAATATATATTTTTGGTGTGCCGCAGAATTTTAGTAACTAGTTTACATATGCCATGAAATGACCTTGCAGATTAAGGCTAGAAATCCTATGTGGGGGATGGGCTGTGAGATGGAGCAGCTAACTGAATACGTATGTGACTGAATTAGCCTAGAAGGGAAGTACATATGGATTTAATGGGAAGATCAGTGCACATGCCCACTTCCCATGTTTGACTATCTCACAAGGGGAAATCATAAATCCTCCCACTGTTGCCATTTTATTTGTGAAGACTGGTCTGGAAACACCCTAGAGAGAAAGGTGATGTGGCCTCAGATATTGGAAACTGCAAATGTGTCTCCAGGGTCTTTTTAAGGTAACCAGAGGAGAGGCGGCCCTGGACACAGGAGAAAGTAGGGCTCCACCAGGAAGTTGGGGGTTATGCCACACAACACAGAGGGTCACTTAATCTGCTCTAAAAATCTTAAGTCAAAACATAAATAAGTAAATAATTTTTAAAAATCGAGAAGTCGGAAGGCTTCTCTGAGGACATTGTGGGTAACACGAGAAATGAGTGGGACTTAGCAGCGGAATGAAGGGCAAGACCACATCGTTTCCCTGCAAGTGGGAGGGCTGTCCCAGAGCAAGTTCTGGTTGAAAGAGGTAAATCCCTCATTATGGAGAAGCAAGTCCTGAATAAGGTGCTCTGCAAAAGCAAGACTTGTTAAAGGTCTAATTATTAGGATAATTTCCCTTTGGTGGACGTCATACAAAAGATTTCTGAAATTTTCGCTTCTCCCCCATCTCCCTCGTTTTCAGAGGGAAAGATTCACCCTCAGTGGCAGATGCCTTTGCAGGCATCGTATGAAGCTCAGTCAGAGCTCCCCATAAGAGTCCCCTGGAAAGGAATCTTTCCAGCTCAGTTACAGCTCTACGCTTGAAGAAAACAATGCCACAGAAGCTGGCAGCATGAGCCTTGTGGCCTTTCAAGAAACCCCATGAAGAAAGCCCAGTGAAGAGACCTGCCGTTTGGCCCTACGTCCCTGCTTCTCAGAAGAGGTGTCCTAACGATCTCAGTAGGAAATTTGTCCTGAGATTCCCAAGCTGACATAAAACGTGTGTGTGTGTGTGCATTTTCCTCCTTTTCATCTATCTGATAACCCCAAGGGACTAAAATCAAGTCACATTCCTCCTCCTCTTAAATTTTACTAGGACACGAGCAGTACACGAGCAGTACACGAGCAGTACATGAGCAGTACATGAGCAGTACCAATGCATAAGGAAGAGACCCACTCAAAGCCTGTGGGCCACAAAGCCAGCACTTTGTATGCTTGCCCTTCGCACAAACTCTCAGGCCCTTTGCTGAGTAACTATGCTGGTCAGTAAAGATGAACCCCTTTACGTTACTACTGGTACATGACGTTGTGGAGAATAAAGAAACAGGAGAGCAAAACTGTGTAACCCAATAGTCATTATTCCAGGGACAAGAAGAAAATAGAATCACCGAGAGAAAATAGAATCTTGAAGAAGGGGCGTATAGCAAAGATATCCAAGGCCTAGAAAACAGCAGAAGAAGGAGTGTCCGACAGCAGAACTAAGAGCAGACAGGAGAATACAAAACATACAGGAACGGTTTCCAGGTGGAGCAGTTAAGGATTAAAAAAAATGTTTCTTCCTCCCAAATGAATTCTAGAGGAAGATGACTTTTGAGTTATCTGAATTTCCATTTCTTTCTTTATTTCGCATGTCTTTTTCCCAATTCTCTGTCTAAAGTAGGATCTATACCAAAGTCAATAGCTTGTTAGGAGTATTTCATTATTACAATGTGAGGACTGGAAAAGATAGAATAATTTTCATTCATAATATGTTCAGAGTTAAGCACAGATTTGCTTATATGCTCTGTATGCCTGTACACTCTGTATATCAAATGCTTCTGAAAAGGACCTCACGAGTGTTATGATTGTCTCCTCAAGCGGTAGGGTTTATTTCTCCCTCATTAAGTCTGGGCTGGGCTGCTCTTGTCGAGGAAGTTATGGAGTGTCAGTGTCCAGTCCATTCCTCTCATGCGTGCTTCTCATGCCTTTGGATCACAGCACTACCATCATGTGGACAGTTTCAGGGTCATCTGCTTGAAGACAAAGGGCCAGCCAGTCCTGCTGCCTCATCCAGCAGCCAGCTGAAAGGGGATCTGTGAAAGAGATCATTCTAGACCTGCCAGGCTACATGTTAATGTCAAATGCATAAGCAGGCCCAGGCAAGGTCTGCACTATTGCCCAGCTGCCCCATAGACTCCAGAAAAATAATAAATCCTTGCTGTTTTACACCACAGAATTTGGGTCTGTTTCTTATACTGCAAGATGTAACTGATAAACTAGCGTGTGCAAGGGACGTGTTCATTAACTTAAAAATGCTACTTGGGTTTGAGAGCAAAGCAATGAGTACATAATAGAAATATGGCAGGCACGTACTTAGGAGAGGCTGGAAAATGGTGAGAGATCACTATTAGAGGCTAAAAAAAATAGAGCCTCATTAAAAAAGAACAGAGCAATTGGCAGGACTGTACCAAAAGGTATGTTCCTAATAAATTGTTGGACTTTGGCAAAATGACTTCCAGACAAAATGTTGAAAGTTGGCTTCTTTGAGCTGCAGATGACAAGATAGCAGAGGAACAAGGTGTGTGAGAGCGGGGCTCCGCACCCCTTTTCTGTGACGGCCGGATAGCGAATGCCTTGGGCTTTGGGGACACACAGCCTGTCTCAGCTCTGCGCCTCTGCCACAGCCATGCGCCAGCAGCCCCAGCCAACGCAGAAATGAATGAATGTGGCTGTGATTCAGAAAACCTTATCTGTGAGCCCTGAAATGTGAGTATAACATAATTTGATGTCTCACTCAATATTACCCTTCTTTTGATTTTTTTTTGAATCATAAAAACATGTCAAAAATAGTCTTAGTTCACAGGCCGTACAAAACGAGGAGATGGGTGGGCCGGATTTGGTTGCACATTTTAGTTTGCTGATCTCTGGACTAGAGAAAGAAATGGCCAGTTTTCAAGAAGAATTTAGAAGATTATAAAAAAATAATAAAAACAAAATTGGTTCTCATCTTTCCAAGCAGGAAGAGTCCCAGCATAAAACCAGGCCTGAGAATCAGATCTAATCTAATGTGTTAATATAAGACCCCTGAAGAAGACTTCGGTCAGTGCTCAGGCTTCCCTTTTTGATAAAATGGTTTCTAAGAAATATACGAGTCTCATCCCATAACCTTACAACATGGCCACCACAGCGAGAGAGAGATGAGTGCCTCTCAAATAATATTGGATCCGCTTTGAGAACGGCCTCGAGTCTGACTCAGAGGAAGCCTACAAAGTACTTTCAAAAGAGCTTCATTCTCTTGAATCCTGCTCAGTTAGCCAATGAATAGACCTAAACCAGCAGGTAAGAGAAATGAGGCCTGATCAACACGCAGGAACTCCCTGGAGCTGAGGCGACAAGGTAAAGACCATTATAAATTGACAAACATAAACAGATACAGAAGCAGAACAGCATTGAACAGACGGTCAACCTACATACAGCTGGAAGGCTGGGGAGAGTTGGGGGGGGGGGGGGGGAGTTAAGAGATCAACTGAAGGACTTGCATGCATGCATATGAGCATAATCAATGGACACAAGACACTGGGGGGTAGGGGAGGACAGGGGAAGATCAAGGGGAAAAATGGAGACCTACCTATCACTCGTTGTAATACTTTTAAGCAATAAAAGAAAAACAAAGCAAAAAAAACAAAAAAGAATCTACAGACCAGGAGGGAGCCTGGCCAGACTGACCTGCAGAATCCTGAGCAATCATACTTACTCACTTCAGAGGCCACTGAATGGTGGGGTGACTTGTTATACAGTGATAAGTAGCTGACACAGAATGTTCCATTATTTTGTTTATGCAGGGTGGAGGCCAAAGGAGGTTTACAGTTGTTCATGTGAAATATAATACAATAATTAATAAAAAATAATACAAGAATAAACTTTGTGTTTCACGAACTCACAACGGTAAATCTACTTCTGTCCCACCTTGTAACAGTATTTTTGTTGTAGGAGGCCTTAAATTTGAAGAGCAGACTATATTGGAATATTTCTTATGGCATAATGTATTTGCAAATGAAGAATAATAGTAAATACTAATCAGATTTGTTTGGGCCATGTATAATAAGATTTGTTTATAGCTTCTTAAAATTAAGGAATAGTTCAGTTTGTTTTACTAACTCTATGTAAGCAGTATATTTGAATGGCTTTTTTGAACTCTAGTAGAGCGAGAAAGGCTCGTCAATGAAACTAGACCAAGTGTATAGTGCACAGTGTTCCAGGGCATGACACTTGCATTCTAAATTGGAAAAAAATGATCTATAGATTGCTTTTCATCATTGAGTTATAAACCCCTAAGTATCTCTGGAGGTTCATGCCACATGTTTTGCTTAATCATCTTTATTTCCTCCAGAAAATATAAAGGCAAAAAATAAAATGAGAGACAGAGAAACCAAATGTAACTCTTTGAATATTTAAGAGAAGGCTGACCATGCACCTAAGAAAAGTACATTCTCTGAGTCAGTTAATGTTCAAGCTGCATGACCAGGAGGGTTATGGCCCGCAGAGTTTTCACACACATTGTATAAAAGCAACATTTTCAGACACTATGCATTTTGTAGCAAAAATCTGTGAGAAGAAAATCAAGATCGACTCAACAGCAGGTCAATTAACCAATCCCTAATTGAGTCTATTTTCAGGCTTATTTTCATTGTTGATGAGAGGAGAGAGAGAAGCATATATTCCATTTGCTCATAAAATACCCGGTGCAAGAATGCCATTGTCTATACCTGCAGGTCCTTTAAAATCACTATCAACACAAAAGGAGGGAGTGGAACATTCTTAGATTTTTGGTTAGCCTTTAGGTTTCTGTAAAATAAACTGTTTCTCTAAAATCAGCAGAACCAATGAAAAGGAAAAGGAGTTAATTTTAAAAGATCAAACTGGAAAAAGTGACCAGAAAACGCCTCTGGTCATTTTTTCTTTCCTTTTTTTCTCTTTTTAATTTTGTGTTCTCTTAACCATCACTAACAGGCCACTTGAGAGACAAAGAAAGGATGTTAAAGGCCCTGGAGATATTGTAGCTACATTCGCTAAGCATCAGAACTCATGTAAAAAGCTTGTAAAGCCTTTGGCACCACAAATCTGACATATAAATCGTGCTACAATTGTCTTCATTTCTTCCTGCCTTTGATTCATTCTTGGAGTTTTATTCTGATGATAGCAATGATGACCAGAACAAAAATTTAAAAACATTCCAATATGGAAATTTCCTACACTTCAAAATATTGTTCTAAGTTAAATTTTAAAATGGAAAGAGAAGTATACTGTATCTTCATTGAGATTATTGAATATAATATTTGATTATGGCTTCCAAATCTCTTCATCCTTGATTGTGATTCTACATATCATATTACTATGTAAATCTTTCTGCCATTGGAGAATAATATGCAAATTTGAACAAATATGTCAACACATATTCACTTTGTAATTTTAAGAAATGAGAAAGTATTGGCTGAAGTAGTTCAATGTTAATGGCTAGTAAAAATGTATTGCTTAACAAATGTTATATATGAGTGAGATTCAGAATCATTATTATAAATGTAAAATATATTTTGTTGCATCCAGTGTTTATCAATGCTTAATAAACTTTATAGAACAAAATAAGTCATATGAGCTTGTAAGAAACCATTAAAAAGGAAAGTAGAAACCAGAATTGATTCCAAAACAATCTAATGAATTACAAATGGTGTGCAAAGCACTGAGAGTAATTAGAGAAAAAAATTGAGGTATGACTTTTGCTTCTGCTAAAGAGACACAATAAGGAAATATACCCAAACAGAGCAGTATATCATAAATGACTAATGATGTTATACTCAAAAGTACCCTGTGGCTTACTTTCTCCCAATGTTACTTGAATAATTAGATATCAGTCAAGTTCTGAAATTCTGAGTATATTAGTTTCTATAAATTTATAGTCTGTTATTATTATTCAGCCATGTGTGTGAAAACTAAGAAATAATCTTTTGTTGGAGACAGTTTTACATCTAGTGGAGCATTATACTATAAATAAAGTGATTGCCACATTTAATATATCTTCTTATACATGACTAAATACACCAAGTTGTATTTTTCCACAATTATTCTTAGAAAATGACTTTTAAAACTGTATTTTTTAAATAAAAATGTACTATTCAGGAAGGCACACTAGTCTAAAATGACTCATAATATTGCTACTTTCTAGCTATTTAAAGAAATCTATATTTATATTTAAAAATAAATATAAAAATTGAGATTCTTAGATATATATTTAGATATTTATAGAGTCACTAAAGGAATATTTAAAAAGTTATAAAATAAATTTAATACAGATGTAATGATTATTTTCAAATGTTAAATATTGCAAGCAAGTCTTATACATTCATTTTAAAAAGTCATGCAGTAAAAGGGTAGTAGACTACACTGATATAATTGGCCACTGTGGTGTGGGATAAGATTTTATTACAACATGCGCAGATTTAAAAATTGTCATATCCTAAATATTTTAGGAGTAAATGAAGTCAAAACACACCAAAAAATTGTCTTATATTCCAAAAAGAGCCTTTAGAGATGATAATGGCTTATGCCAAAAACAGAGATTAAAATTTGAATAGGTTAATTTATACAATATAACAGGTAAAAAAACCCATTTTGTAGTTAAGTGCATTTTTATAGCAGATATAATTAAACATTTCTAAACTGTTAATACATCTAAAATATTATTCTTAGCTCTGCTTTTTGGAGAAAGAAATAATGTTTTTAGCTTTAGCTTGGAATAAATAGTATTGTTACAATGCTTTAGTGATTATGGGGAAAATATTATAAAGTTGATGTGGTGGAAATTAAATTTAGAGAATAGTGTTGAAATGAAAAATAACTTTGATATTCTAGGAAATAGGCAGACATTATGGAAAATACAACATTTTTAGTTAAGAAAAGTGAATTCCAGAAATAAAGATGAGGGAAAGTTGGACTTATTTGAGGATAGTATAAAAATGACCTTAGGAAGAAAAACTTAGCAAAGCTAGTATGAGTCACTGTTTTTATCACTAAACTAGAATGTAAAGATCTGCTATTTAGCTTTGCCTTACCCTCTAAGTCAATGTTAGTTTTATTGTTTGGTCATTTCAAAATGTAAGAATTATGATTCTCTCTCCTAAAATGTTTATATAAACACACCGTCTAGCTGATAAATTCTGGAGGTGATGGGCTCAACATAAGAACCCCTGTTTTTTTGCCTTCAAGTAATTAGCGTCCACCTGAGAGCAAGAGGCCTTGTCTCTCCCCCAGGCGAGTTACTTCTCTGTCTCGATGCTAAAAACTGAGAAGCAAGAATTTTTCTAAACAGACAAACAAAAAAAATCTTTGTAATTAAACAATTAGTATAAATACTAATTATATTCTTGAATACATTTTTAGAAAATATAATATTTAAGACAGATTAAAAAAACACACACTTAAGCACTGGAATAAACTCAACTCTAAGAGTACCAACTCTCTTTTTGAAAAATAGTTTTGTCAGCATTAACATCGGGTGGCTTTCCAGGGGTTTTACGCTATTACTATCTTCCTGATCAAACAAAAGACTTGGAAAGCAGAAGCTATGTAAGAATAGCTGGAACCCCAGGAACTAAAGCAACTAAACTCAAGCGTCTAGTAGCATTTGCTACCCCTAAACACATACACGGATGCAAACACTCCTGAACTGCTCAGCTTTCACCCCGCAGGGCAGGCTCATTGCCTCGCCCGTCAAAGCCTTTGCCTCCCATCTGCGGCGCCTGACTGCAGAGCACAGCTGTCTCTCTCCACACTGCTGCTGTTCTGGACACTGCCCCCCATTAGCTAAGAACAGAACATGGGCTTCATGCTTCTCGGTCCTATCAGGAATCACCTGCCCGATGTCCACTTTATGATCTCCATTTGGCCTCCAGAGCCTGCCCTCAATTACAGAGCAGGCTCACATCAACATCAAGCGCACATTCAATTGTAGTTTTTGATAACCTGAGTTGTCTTTCTGCTAACAGAACTATTAGAGGAAACAAGTCTGTTACTTTCTGTATTATTAAAATATATTTTTAAACAATGTGTGTAAACTCTGAACAGTAAGAAAATAGTAATGGGATCTAAAAAGTGTGTAACCATGTGCCAGGTAATGTGCTAAGTACTTTAAACCACTATCCCATTCAATCTACTTTATCACCCTTTGATATTACACTAGTGGCCCATTGCAGGAAGATTCCTGCAAGAATAGGGCTTCCTGAGCCAGAGCGAAGCAGAGAAAGGGGCGAAGCCTGTCCCAGCTCCCGTCTCTGCTGCCTCGGCTCCCTCCAGTCTCCACTGCCTAAACTCCGTTCCCTTCTCCACCACTTGGTTTCCTTCTGCAGCACTTGGCTTCCTTCTACACTGTCTTTAGTCTTCACTCTCCTGTGTATGCAAATTAACTGCCATTTTTGATGGGTTAATTTGCATATAGTTGCTCTGATTTGCTGGTGGGCATGGCTTGGCTGGTGGGTGTGACTTAGGTGTGATGGAGTGAGGGTTAATTTGCATATTACTTTTTTATTAGATTAGACTCGAGGCCTGGCATACACATTCATGCACTGGTGGCTGCCCTCGGCCTGGCTTGCACTCTCTTGCAACACAGGACCCCTCGGGGGATGTCACAGAGCTGGTTTCGGCCTGATCCCAGCAGGCCAGGCTGAGGAATCCCACCTGTGCACAAATCTGTGCACCAGGCCTCTAGTATGCATACAAGATCTTTGGTTAATCTCTTCTCTCCCTCTCCCTTCTCTCCTTCCCTCTGAGATTCATCAGTCTGTTCCATATTTCCATGCCTGAAGTTTCCACTTCTGCATTGAGCATCTGCTCCCTGGTGGTCAGTGTGGGTCATACCTACCAGTTTCCACTGGTTGGTCAGTCACTTAGCCTTTTTTATACTAGAGGCCTGGTGCATGAAATTTCATGCCCAGCCTGTACCCTCTCCAATTTGGGATCCCTTGAGGGATGTCCAATTGCCGGTTTAGGCCCAATCCCTGGCAGTTGGACATCCCTCTCATAATCTAGGACCACTGGCTCCTAACTGCTCACCTGCCTGGCTGCTTGATTATCCCTAACAGCTCCCCCTGCCAGCCTGATTACCCCTAACCACCTCTGCTTGCTGGCATGATTGCCCCTAACTGCCCTCCTGCATTGGCTTGGTTGCCCCAATTGCCCCCCCCCCCCCACTGTCCTGGTCATCTCCAACTGCCTCTCTCTCCACAAACCTGGTCATCCCCAACTGCCCACCCCTGCTGGTCTAGTCACCCTATGCAGCCTGCTGTTCTATGTTTTGGTTGTCCCTCACTAACCCCTCTAGCCGGCCTGGTTGCCCCACACCACCTGCTGGTCATTACTGTTACTGTGTCAGTGTCCCAAACAATTTGCATTTTACTCTATTATTAGTATATATAGATAGGTCAATTAACTTGCTTAAAAGTCCCATTAGTAACTAATAAAATAAAGGCTCCAGGAGTCATGTCTATTTTACTGGAAAGCCCCTAACATCATTTGCAGTCGTATATGCCCTTAAGAATAAAAAAGACAGTATCAGGGAGAATCAGGAAACTTCTCACTTTATTTTATAAGAATTCCATTCAAATAATGTCCTGCTAAAGATTATAAAATTTGTACAAGATAAAGGTCAGAATGAGCATCAGAAAGTACTAAAGCATTTGAAAATCTGCTGTGAGGACAGGCTTTTGAAGGGCTATTTAGAATTTTGAGAGCAAAATGATGGTGTTGGATTTGTTTAGTATACTTATTTGAATAAATATAAAAGTAATATCTGAATACTACTCCACTTTTTGTATCTACAAAGTATCTATAAAATATCTTTTTTAAAAAATTTTAATGACTGAGTTTAATGTTGAATGGTTCAACTGATTACAATTAATTTGTGAGGACTCAGGCAGTACCAACTGGAGGGGAAATATTTGAAATTTATAAATGAAAATGGATTTAGTAAAATGTTTGGCACTCCTGTGTCAATACAATTAAAGAACTGGTGTGAAATAACAATCTTACATGGATGTTTTTGTTCAGTGTCTCAAATGTTCTCACTTTTTCTCATTTCCATCTCTGACTTCCTTTGTCTCATACACCAGCCAATATTCCCCTACTATGCCCTGGCCAGGGGGGTTAATGGGTTGGAGCATTGTTCTGTACACCAAAATATTGCAGGTTGGTTCCCCAGTTAGAGGGCAGGAGGCAATCAATCAATGTCTCTCTTTCTCTCTCTCCCTTCCTCTTGCCCTACAATCAATAAAGCATATATATCATCAGGTGAAGATAAAAAAAATTTCCCCAACAACCTCTTATATTTCTTCAATCCTCAGTTATCACCACCTTTACCACAAAACACATTCACTTAGGCCTTTGTTATTAATGTCTCATTTTCCCTTATAAAACTTATTCTAAAAAATAATAAAAATCACATGATGGAAAGTAGCCTAAATTCTCACCCTCAGGATTTTTTTGCAATTTAATATAGGTCAAAGCAATAATTAAAAAAAAAAATTAAACTCTCTAATCTTACTGCCCCAAACCTTTCCCCCTGGACAGTAGAGACATTTGGGAAACAAAATCATTTCCTCTCAAACTCGACTACTTATTCTCCCATTTTGTCCTTAAGGAGGATGTTATTCCTTCGTAGGAGTAGACTTCAACTTTTAGAGAATAAGCTTTATTTGCATTTTTGTATTGAAGAAGATAATCATTGATATAAAACATCTCAAGTAATTCTGGCTTCATATAGATTTCACACAAAAAATATCTCCCTGTATATGAGACAAGAAGAAATAACTGTACTTAAGTACTGTTACACGTCACTTCAGACATTTTATATGCAAAAAGTGCTATCAGTTTGGTAGGTTTTGAAAATTACTTTAAAAAATCTTAGATATTATGAGAAATTCATTTTTGTCTGGGGCAAATCCTTTACAGTTTGGGAAGATTTTCAAGGAAAGTATCAGTCTAGGTAAATCTATTAGTAACAGATCTTGAAATCTGATTAAATTTTCTATTTCAGAAAGCTTTATTGCATATTTTACATTTGAGAGTTATATTTAGTTGCACAGCTTAGTTGCTAAATTTAATTTTTCAGTAACTTTTGAATGTTTAAGTTACATGTTTGTTCTGTGCTGAATTGTGTGCCCTGAGAATTCATATGTTGAAGCCTTAACCCCCAGTCCCTCAGAGTGTGACTGTATTTGGGCCTTTACAGAGGCAATGAAGTTCAAAAGAGGTCATTAAAGGAGCCCTAATGATACAACAGGACCAGCATCCTTAGAAGAGATTAGGAGACAGTCAACAAAGATGGAAGGATGACCCATTGAGGACAAAGTGAGAAGATGGCCACTTGCAAGGCTAGGAGAGAGGCCTCCTTCTCTTTCAGAAGAAATCGAACCTACTGACACCTTAATTTT
>PVJC01015763.1:0-34824 GCA_004026665.1 Murina feae | reverse complement strand
TTGTCTAAACTTTTACAAGGATTTAGGCCTGGGATACATTAACTATAACACTCAATAAGAGAATTTTATACAATTTATATTTTACAATAAAAATATCTTATAAAGAAGTGAGGGATTACCAGCTTTAAGATGTTTTCTTTATGTAACTATTTATAAAGGCAGTTTGGATAAACAGATATAGATATGTGTTTTATAATAGCCCAGAAATAAGGAAGGTTTCAAAGGCAAGAAATAAAACATTCCATCACTTCTGTCTCTCTTCAGTAAGTTATCCTAAAACTTTCTCACATTGAGGTTTCTAAAAAGTTGTTCAAAGAATTAAAGCACTCTGTATACAGATCAAAGTATTGAGCATAATGTAGGCTTAGAAATAACATAATATTCATTAGAAAATATTAGTGCATTTTTCAGAGATTTCCCTTTGAGCTAATAAAGTTTTCAATTGGGACAAAAGTTTAAGCATTCAATTTCTTCTGATCTTTTGAGGTTTATACTACAGTGGTATTTTGTTGTAGAATCATAGCGCTTATATCATTATCTACCCATGATTTACTAATGTATGGGTTTTCCTAGGCTTTTAAATTTTTTATATTTTTGAGTTGAAATTAAAATATTGTGAAGAGCTATAATATCAAATTTTAAAATCATATAAATACATATCATTTTCACTCTAGCTTATTTTGTTAGTGCACCTGGAAATCTGTAGGAGTATTTTTACTTTATTTATTTATTTTCTTGATTCTTTATTGTTGAAAGTATTACATATGTTCCCTTCCCCCCTCTCATTGACTCCCTCCTCCCTCCCCTCCTCCCTGCCCTAGGCCTTCAGCACCCTATTGTCTGAGTCCATAGGTCATGCATATATGCATACAAGGTCTTTGATTATTTCCTACATCCACCCTTCTCCACCTTTCCTCTGAGATTCTGCACTCTGTTCTATGCTTCAGTGTCTCTGGATCTCAGCTTATTTTGTTACGTAGATTCTATAGGAGCATTTTTAAAATTTTATATTTATACCAAACAGATATATGTTACTAACTATATGAAAGCATCCTAAGATCAATGCCTATCTCTGGTCTCCAAGAAAAATCACTTAAAAGTGGCCTCTTCATCCTTCCTACCCCTGTAGATAGATAACTTGGGAAGTTGAATTTGTATAAACCCTCTAGGATATCCTACAATGGTAAATGCATAGATATTAATGGACAGACCAACATACATACACAAAACAAAATAAACAATAAAGCAGCTATTTTTTCCCCCTGTATTTGACCCATTTCTGACTACAGTTTTGGTTAACCTCTCAACCATGGAAAATCATTTGAGAAGATGGCAGCTGACATTTTAACCCTTTGTTTGGAGGGATTATGTGTTAGAATTAGAGTGCTGATGTTGCAGAAGACCCCAGAAAAAACAAGCGATGCTTTGAAGAAGTAGAGGAACACTATTTTAATTACACTGGCAGACTGGGAATAACTTCCAAATCAGAGTACCGAAACATGCAGGGGCCTTCATTTTATATCTTCCTGTGATCTTTTCCCCACAAATATGGATTATGCTTCAGGTCCTTTTCGTGGGCTTTGCAAGAAGGCCCTCAGGTGTTGGGGGTCTCCAGGCCAGATCTGATGGCCTGGCCTGGCACCAGCTCTAACAACCCTCCCTCCAGGTAGTACACTCCCTCACAGGTTCATGGCCTCTGTAACAGGTTCTGCAAGACCAGTTCCTGGGAAGGAGGTAATGACTTAGTTATAGGTTAGTTTGCTGGCATGGATTCCAGTTGCTAGCCCCCAAAATTACATTTGAATTAACCCTTTTTAGCCTTCTCACTGAGAGGCAAGATGATGTTTGCTAGAAATATTTATCATTTGATGAGTTTGTATATGTGTTATGTCATGTACTATTCTGGGGACTAAATATTCATTCTCTCTCAGGAAGAGGCAAGAAAACAAGTGTTAAAGCTGATTAAAGAATATCTGATATACCAGATTATGTCAGTCCAAGAGGACAAGACTCTTTAAGCCACTTACTCAGTTTGGTATGAATTATTATCTACCAAAGTGTATGACTTATAAATGTAAAATTCTATTCTATCTTGAGAAAGTTTGCTCCTAATACCCAATTTATTATTGTTGTTTGATGGCTGAAGGATCCACAGCTGCCTTTGTATGTGTGTGTGTGTGTGTGTGCGTATGTGTGAATGGGACTTGGGTCTGTGCTTCCTAGTTCTGAAACCTCATTAATTCCAATTTCCTATGGATTTTAACTATTCTGCTTCCACTTCAGATTTCATGAACTGTAAAACACACACCCACACACACATACACATGAACACAAATCCAGTGTTTCTCATTGGAGGTGCATCTGAGAAAGAAAAATTAAATGATAATGAACTTTGAAATCTCTTCATGTTACAAGCATATGGCTATGCCAAGAATATCATATATGCAGAGAAATGACATAGTTCTGTGAATAAGCTTAAACCTTAGAACCTTTTTTTCTGATTACAGTAATATTTTCTTAAATAAATATAAAAAAATAAATTATATAAAAATTTTATCACCAGTTATGCATGTTGTGATTACTCAAATCATTCTTCTTTATTTGGATATATAATCACTAAGTTGGAAGGGTTAAGGTAGGATATAGAATAACAATTTAAATGTCTCCATTTTCTTGGGAAAAGGATTTAATTAAACACATTAATTCTTTTGCAGTTGCTTTTACTGAGCCTATACAGTTTCAAGACTTCTGTTACTTCAGTAGCTATGATAAAGGCACATTATGTAGAGAGGAAAGATATGTGTGTTTTATTAAAATTGTCTGTGAGACTCAGACAGGACTTTGGAGTGACTCGGATCAGATGGGGCTTATGCTGTGATTTGCTACTAAAATAAAACCTTTTATGACTGGAATGTAGTTGTAGGGATTTCTCAACCCTATCTTGTGACCCTAGTGAGACATTTAGAAACTTATAATATAATAAGTAGTTGGATGGGAATTATACCTCAAAGTATCAAGTTTTTTTAAAAAAATATTTTTTATTGATTTTAGAGAAGAAGAGAGAGAGAGAGAAAGAGAGAGAAGAGAGAGAGAGAGAACAAACTAATCATTGATCAGCTGCCTCTTGCATGTCCCTCCACTGGGGATTGAGCCCACACCCCAGGCATGTGCCCTGACCAGAATCGAACTATGACTTCCTGGTTCACAGGATGATGCTCAGCCACTGAACCACACCAGCTGAGCCAAAGTATGAAGATTAATGCAAGTTGTGATGCTAATAAAGTAAAATTGGAACATGATATTGGTTCACAGTTTGATTGTGGAACTGAAAGAGCAATCCCACTTTTTATTCTATTTTCTAAATACAGAAAAGGCAACAGTATTGTTTCCTCATGTCAAATGCAATATATAAACTTGCATCATAATAGCTCACAGCTTTTCTTCACCTACCTTTACATACTACCTTGAAACTCCCAGAGTTCCTCTGTCAACTGCCCTGCGTGCCACACTGTTGGTTCCGCTATGGGCCTGTTGCCTGGGCATGCTGTGTTTCTGGACTTTAGAAACCTCTTCTCATCCAACGCATGATCTTCAACCATAGCTGTCAGTGTAGCGAGGCAGAAATCATGGCACGGCTGCTTCCACCACAGCTTTGAAGTTTTGCGTGGGGTTAATTTCTGCCAGTCCCGGTGCTGGCCCCCCTACCACACACCACAAGCTGCATTCCTACTCATTCCCTTTTCTTCTCTTGGAGGGAGGGAGACACACCACCCCAGTCATTTTGGTATTTTCTCCTGAATTCTGAAGGCATTTAGCTTTAATTTTTTACTCCTGTTAAGATTTCTCTGCATATTCTCACCCTAGCAAGGTTCTCTGTGCTGGGTTTACAGATTCAGCAGTTTATATTTTGAGGCTCTTTCATATGGTTAGAGAAAGCTTAGGTTATCCTACAATTAAGAGCCTTATTGAAGAGTGTTGTATTTTACTTTATTTTATTTTATTTTATTTTATTTCATTTTATGTAGGAATACTTCTAGAAAATATGTTCAAAACCTGGTGGGGGAGAGAAACAAAAACTGTTTGTTTTGTTTATTTATTTCAAACTTTCCTCTGAGATTTGTCAGTCTTATTCTTACATCATTATCTCACTTAATGATTTGTGATGAACTTGACATTCAAGCCAGAAACCTAGGAGTCATATTAGATTCATATCTTTTTCTCAAATGCTAAGTTCCTGTTGCCCATCATATCTATTGCCTTAATTTCTCTCTATCCTTTCCTCTCTATTCAACTGCTGCTGCCCTAAATCAGTCTCGCACATCATCTTACCCAGATAACTGAAAATGGCATCCTTAATTTCCACTTCTAATCTCAGTTTCTTCCAATCAGTGTTCTTTCCAGTTTCCAGAAGATTTTTTTTGGAAATAGAAATATGACTGTACTACTCCTACTTGAAAATGCTTTTGTCTGCTGTTGCCTCAAAGATGAAGTTAAAGTCTTTCTCGTGGGATAAGGCCCTTTGTGACCCGGCCTTGCCTCTCCTCAGCTGCATCTCATCTCATTCCCCCTCACTTCGCCTGGTTCCTAGCAACAGGTTCACAGTTCCTGTGTGTGTAATGTTGTTGCGCATTTCCATGGTGAGCATGTTCCCTTCTGCTCAGGATACCCCGAGGTTATTTTTCAGTCATTTTTGAGCAGCTCTCATATGCCCGGATACGTGTAATAGGTGCTGGGAGCACAACCATGACTAAGATTTGTCCCTGACACTGGAAGCAGGGACCACGCCTTATTTGTTCACCAGTGTCTACCAGTATCCAGCATAATTACTGACACGGAGTACCTTGCAGGTTGTTAAAAATTTTGAAAAATAATAACAAATAATAGTTATTACTTATATAGTAATGTATTTGTTCCAGGCATTGCTGTCAGGGATTTCACATATATTACCTTAATTAATCATCAAAACAGCCATGTGGTTCTATACTTTTATTTATTTATTTTTTCATTTTACTGGTGGTGAAATAAGTAAATTGAATACATAGTATTGTAGAAACACATGCTCAGGATACAACAGAGACAGGAAGAAAGGCATTGAACCTAAGCCAAGCCTTGGAAAGGGCTTCCTGGAGCCTTTCAGGGAAAGGGATGAGCACCGCGAGGAGGCATGGGATCGAAAGCACACTGTGCTCTGAGCTCTGTGCATACAGCGCGAAGCGGAGAACAGATGATGCCGAGGAATGCTACAAGTATAAGTAGGAAGAGAAAAAAAAATAAAACCAAGTTTCTCTCATTTTCAGATGAATTGCTACAGACCCTGCATGCCCTGTTATCATGTTTGTCCCACTCTTGGTTCATTTCCCAGCGTTGCCCCAAACCCCGGGAGTCCACATAGCACAGCAGACGGAAACCTGGCGCCTCGGGTCCCAGTTCCTGCAGTGCTGCTTTTTTCGCACAGTGTTGGTGTCGGAGGCTTTCAGCCAGGCTTTTCACTTCTTCTGTTGGGCCCGGTCCCCAGCCAGGACTCATTCATACGTCAAGGGTGGGTCACAAGGTTGTACCCCTTTTTAGTTTCCATCTCCTTATTCAACATAATCATTATATGACAATGAATTAGTCTTGGAAAGCTTCCAAACAGTGAGCCACACAACGTATTGAAACGGATTTAACAAATTCTTAGACCCTTGTGTCGAGTACATTTCTTCAGCCTTACTGTTCTTATCTGCCACAGGGCCACTCCCGACGGTTTATCGAATTTTAAATCTTGGGCATGACGATCTGGAGTCTCAGCCCTCTTTTCCAGAAGGGACTTGTTGTGTGAATTTATTCATCATCTTTCTGTTGACCAGCTTTGCTTCTATAGTGTCAAGGACAGCAGCCCTTTGAGTCAGCGAAAGTTGTGGGTTACCCTTTTCTTACTTCCCTCATAGTGGGTGCCTTCTTCCTGCCCACTCAGTTTGTAAGTGAGGATAGATCACTAAGAGCCTCAATAGCCAAGCCAGGGGGCTTGGAGGATTTCATCAGATTGGCGTAGAGGAGCCACCGAGGGCTCAAGGCACAGTGATGTTCTGGTCGGGCTTTGGAAAAATGGTGGTCTTGTTGGTGGGAAGAAGATTGTAAAGAAGCAAAGAAGCAACACTGAGGGAGAACTGCCCCTAAGGCTATTGCAGTCCTTCGTGGGAGAGGTGATGGGTGTTTGAACGGCAATAATGCTGGCGGAAATACAAGCTGGATTTCAGAGACAGCTTCCTTCATGTGCATGTAATGCCTGTTAGTCCTCAGGGCTCAGTTTGTATGATGTGTTCTGTAGGAAACCTTTCCTGGTGGGTCTTCCAGACTGAGCAAACTGCTTCTTCCTATTCTGAGAGTACACTGTTGATAGTTTAATAAAGGAACTGTGATGTGGTCATATAATTGAGACCAGCTTGATTGTCTTCCTCAGAATACGAGTTTCTTGAAACTTGGTACTGCCAGTCTTCATGTTTGCATTTCTAGTGCTCGATGTAGTTCATATGATGGTGGGAATGAGTGTCTTGGTTGTAAAACTCCATGGGTATTTTACAGTGTATGATTTAGGAAGTGTCACATTACTGCCTACGAGGAGAGTCTAATAAGAGGCATTTTCCCCTGTCCCCAAAGAAATGCCTTCATTCCCCACACTCATGGAGAGCACTAGGAAGAATGGAGTGTGGAAGATGTGGCTGCTGTGTTGCTATGAGACAAGGAACCACCAGCTGAGACAGAATGATGTAAGGACACACAAGCCAACCTAACTAATTTACAGGTTAATAAGAGAAGCCACCATTTCACAAAACATTTTGTCATGAAGCAATGCTCGTATAAAGGTAGTATTTCAAGTCAAGAAGAATCAACAGAACTGGGAGGTGCGAGAGGTTCTGATCTGAATGGAGACCCTAGACCCAAAGACCTGAAGATGACAGATATCAGAATCACGTGGCTTTTGAACAGTAAAATGCCC
This sequence comes from Murina feae, assembly GCA_004026665.1. NCBI lineage: Eukaryota > Metazoa > Chordata > Mammalia > Chiroptera > Vespertilionidae > Murina > Murina feae. The sequence goes on along the minus strand of PVJC01015763.1, from coordinate 27,848 downwards.
ATTTCTGGAGCCTAGATTCAACTCCTATCTCATCATCGCTGGGATCTGAGGCCTAGAATTATTGTAATTTTAGGAAATCTCCTAAAATATCCTTATGCATTGTCCTGTTTGGAAAGCACTGCTGAGTCACTAATAAAATTATAAAGTCTTCTTATTAGTAAGGAGGTAGAAGTAGAGAACATCAGAACCCCATCCAAGTGTCTTGATGTGTGTGTGTGTGTGTGTTTAAAAATGCCTCGCATATTCTTTATACTTCAAATTTCATAAAATGGGGCATGCTTTTCATAAATGTGATTTAATAAATCAGAAAATTTCTAAGTATGCTTATGTGTGGGTCCTGGCTGACTTTTATGCTCAACATTTATTTTTCTGAATGGGCAATACCAGCAGGAATCACTCCTTACAAATAGTTCCTTAACAGGCCTAATTCTGGTGAGGATAAATTGCCTTAGCACAGTGGTTGACCATAAATAATGATCAGTGAGTGCTTGCTAAATGTGCGAATGGAACTGAGTCTCCACCACAGGTTTTTTTTTTTTACTAATAATATTAAAAGACTCCTGTTAGCAACTTTTTTTTAATTGTGTTTCCATGAGGGTAGTCATAAAGTAAAGGCATATTTAAAAGCTGTGAAATGTAATATATAGTAAATTCTAAGTGTTCTTTTTATTGTGAAATCAGTTTTTAAGATTCTTCTCATCTCTGTAGTACTAATGCTTCATGTCTCATTATTGTGTACATAGCCTGGGGAAATCCTGTTTCACTTTGCATTTGATGTTTAATTGAAGGTTGTATTTCATTTAATCCACAACTTTTTTTTCTCTTTGTGTGTGTGTGTGTGTGTGGTTTATAAACTACAGCATCAGAATTGTTGGCCATTTAAAAGTAATTTAACAATACTCGGTGGGCGTGGTTCAGTGGTTGAGTGTTGACCTAGGAACCCGGAGGTCATTGTTCAATTCCTGGTCAGGGCACATGCCCGGGTTACAGGCTCAGTCCCAGTGTGGGATGTGAGGAGGTAGCTGATCAATGATTCATTGATTCTTTCCATCATTGATGTTTCTGTCTCTCTCTCCATCTCCCTTCCTCTCTGACATCAATAAAAATATATTTAAAAGTAAATTAAAGCTATATTCTAAAGTCATTTTTGATCATAGAAGCATGGAAAGAATGTCAAGTAGGGGTGGGTGAATGGGAAGAGATCAATCAAGGAACTTGTATGCATGTATGCATAACCCATGGACACAGACAATAGAGTGGCGAAGGCCTGGGGCAGGGGGTGGGATGGACTAGAAGGGGTCAGTGGGGGAGAAAAGGTGATGTATGTAATACTTTTAACAATAAAGATTGAAAAAAAAATTAAGTCATTTTTGGATTTCAGATACATTTTGACTTCAATCAGAATTAAATTTAGTGAGCAAAATGCTGACATTTTAAATGAAATGTTTAACGTTCCAAGGCGATTGGGATGGCAGGCACATCTTGTTATTCTCTTATTTAATGAAAATGGTTCCGTTTAAAAATCTGAAAATTTTTTATTATGAAGTCCTGTCACAGGCACAGTAAAGAGGCAAAAGGCAGGGTAGAGATTAATACAAAATGTACAGTCTTTCCCTCACGAGGGTGACAGTCCAACGAAGAGAGAGTGCTTTTTATCATAGGTTCCACATGAGTGAGCAGCCTAATTTTCAGTTCTCTCTCCCTTATATTTTTATAATTGATATAGTCAGATATATTTGAAAAGCAATGTACATTTCCATTTCCGCTTTTTTCATGATCTGTCCAGTTTTAAATTATATTAATTAATTTTTCAATTTTCTATGTTTAGAGGAAAAAGGAAAAAAGAACCTTATTTTTGTTAGATGTAGCCATTTTTACCAAGGAATGCGTAGTTGCATTCCTTTCCTTTATCTTTTTTTAAAAGCTTGAGGCAATAAGTTTTTTGCCACCCCAAAGAGGTGTTTACCAGTGGGAAAAGAAAAATTTGTTCTCAGGACAACTAATTATTTTTATGGTGGACATCTTCTGGGGCAAGGATTACATAGGGAATATTGATTTCAGCCTGACTTAACACCCAAACCGCTGGCAAGTAATACTGAAGAAGAAATTGGAAAAGTTAATCTTTTGATTATTTTAAAATACTGCCGAGGGGTTCCAACTGTTAAAGGAAAAAGAGGCAAATGCCCAAGGCTACTCAGAAATAGCGCTCTACGGAGTGATTATGGCAAAAACAGCTTCAGATCTGCTACTGGTTCTGTTAATCTGGGGAATAATCGTTTATGGTAATTCTAAAAACAAGATCCGTTCATTTTAGAATTATTGTTTTTCAACTGAGAAATGTGGTGATCAAGTGAGTTACATTTAAAGGTAGGAACAGAATGGTGCTTTTGATGAAGAATTTGATTATGGGAAAACATACATTCTTTCTGAATCTCTCTTCTTTATCCTATACAAATCTTAAGTACTTATGAGTGTGATTTCTACATTTTGAAAGGAGGATACTAAGCAAATTTTAGCATCTATTTCTTTTTTTGCCAGCTATTCGAGGATAATTCATATGATGGGATATCGTTTGAAATTTAGAAGCAAGATATATGTATCACAGACAGAAATAAGCCTCACAGAGATAATATATTGTGGGTGAATGGAGGCTGCTGGGTTTATTTTCCCTGCTGTGATTTTATATCAGATAGGGCCCATATTATTCAGACCCAGCAAATGTGTAGGATTGAAATGAAGTCAGAGTCGATGCTGAAAAACAATTTGGAGGCTGTTGCAGTAGTCAGAGTGAGAGATGATGTGCACTTGGACCTGACTGTTGCAAAGTGATTGAAAAGCTGATGGAATGGAGAAATATTTAGGGGGGGTTGAATTAGTGTTCTTCAGAGAAGCAGAATCAAAGAATCTACATATATAATTATGTAGGATAAAATATACATATATTTTATTATAGAATATATAGAAAATAATATATAAAAGAATATTATGTAATATATGTAACCCTACCTAATAAAAGAGTAATATGCAAATTGACCATCACCCTAACACACAAGATGGCCACCCCCATGTGGTCAAAGATGGGCTCCCTCATGTCCACAAGATGGCCAGCAGGGGAGGGTAGTTGGGAGGGGCCAGGCCTAAAAGGGAGGGCAGTTGGGGGAGATCAGGCTTATAGGGGACGGTAGCTGGGGGGAACCAGGCCAGCAGGGGAGGACAGTTAGGGTGACCAGGCCGGCAGGGGAGGGCAGTTAGGGGCAATCAGGCTGGCAGGGGAGCAGTTAGGGGCAATCAGGCAGGCAGGCAGGTGAGCAGTTTGGAGCCAGCAGTCCTGGATTGTGAGAGGGATGTCTGACTGCCTGTTTAGGCCTGAGGGGTCCCAGGTTGGAGAGGGTGCAGGCTGGGCTGAGGGACACCACCCCCCATGCACAAATTTTGTGCACTGGCTCTCTAGTATTATATATAATACATAATAATATATAGAATAGAATATAACAGAATATCTATCTATCTATATATATCTCATGAGAGAGAGAGAGAGAGAGAGAGAGAGAGAGAGAGAGAGAGAGAGAGAGAGAGATATTATAGGATTGTGGAGGCTGGCAAGTCCCAATATCTGCAGGGTGAGACAGTGAGCTGGAGACCGAGCAGAATGGATGGTTTAGTGCAGAATTGGTGGTTTAATGCTAGCATGAGTTAGAAGGCTGGAGAATCAGGAGAGGGGATGGTTTAATTCCAGGTCCAAGGCTGGCAGTCTCAAGACCCAGGAAGAGCTAATGTTTCAGTTCTAGTCTGAAGGCAGGAAAAAAGCTGATTGAAGTCCACCAGACAGGAAGAATTCTCTCGAGTGTAGAAGGATCAGCCTTTTTGTTCTCTTCAGGCCTTCAGCTGATAGAAGAGGCCCACCCACATTAGCAAGGACTATCTCTGCAAATTTAAATGTTAACCCAAAAACATCCTCACAGAAACACTCAGAATAATGTTTCAGCAAATACCTGGGCACCCTGGGGGCCCAGTCAAGATGACATATAAAACTGACAGTCACAGGGTTAATCTGGATTTCAGAACCCTTGGAGAGTAATGAGATATGGGGGATGAGGCAGACGAGGAGTGAAAGTTTGAGTTTGAGCAACTGATTAGTCTCATTTGCTAGGGCGCCTTTTTATGTACCTACATGAACGTGCACATCTGTAGAATTGTAAAGGTTCTCATCACAGCCTCAAGTTCTTTCCTACTGACTTAGCGATCATAACTCTAAGTCCGAGGGTGGAGGCAATGTTTATTTATTATAGAAATAGTGTAAAAAGGTGAGCCTGGATGAGTGTGTCCTGTGGAGACACTAGGAGGGAACTGGGTTGAGCTTGGGATAGCTGGCCTCTGGATGCTACTCTGATTATGTCCAGTGTTATCGCTCAGATGTTGGAGAGTGATCTGAGCTCTGATTCTTTTATTCCAGTTGCCAAGGATCAAACCATATCCCTGACTGTGAGAATTGTCTTTTCCTGGAAGGATTGGATATTGGATATACTCTTAATCATTTTAGTGTGAAGTCAGCACAAGAGAAGGAAATGAAGTCTTAGGACGTGTGTCTTAAATCCTGGACGATTATGCTCATTTTATGTACGTGAAAATGATTGGTGAAGTGCAAGTCTGATTTTCTCTTTAGGCAAGCACAGTCTTTGGAACCCTGGTGTTATTTATGTGCTGAATTATTATTGTTTCATCAGCATTTTATCAGCATTAAACATGCATTGTAAGTCAATAAGGATATCTAATGTGTATTTGTGAGTTAAACTCTAAATACAATATGCAAAATACATCAAAATCGTTGGAGAAAATAATTATCTGTTAGCTCATGGGACAGTAAAAAAATAAATAGAATTGAATGTTTAGTTTCTGCTGGCTTGAATTGTCAGGCAGAAAATATATGCTGTAGTTTTGGCAAGAGGACTGAGGTAATCCAGTGGGGAATTCTGCTAGAGAGGCTTTCCCTCCTTAATAGAAGAAAAACAGAAGCAGAGACAGAAAATCCCCAAATGCATGACTGGCTTCCCAATTTACTTGGTTGTCAAAATCGGGTTTCTCAGAACACCTGTCTAGCTGAACCATTCAGAAAGACCCAGAGCATCTCATTGTTAACCATGTATTGAACTAAAGGAATTTACCCCTCAGTATATAGATCTTGTTGGGAGGTTTGGTTTGCAATTACTCAACTATACTTTATAAGTATGATTTAGTTAGCATATATTAGTGTAGAAGCTAAGATATCTTGAATAAATTGGCACGAGGGTTTTCTTTGAAAAGGAAACTGAGTAATACTTATCATCTTTTTCTTTTTACAAATAATTTTGTCTGTTTTTGGTCTGGCCCAAACAGTGTAGCCATATAAGAGATTCTTCACTGGATAGTTTTAACTTCTCATGAAAGATACATAATAAAATTGATTTCTTCTCTCTTTGTAATATTCTTCATTGTGTAACATACTTTTGTTTTGTTAGTGAAAGGCATTGCATGATGTTCTTCATCTACAGAAGATATCAGAGGTGGGATTCCAAATTCAGCAGAAAGGGAAAAACCAAGTGTATAGTTAACATAAGTCTTATAAAATGTATACTGGAGATTAGCATATTATGTCTCAGTAAGTTCAACATAGATTTTTCTTCCAGCATTTCTCTGGTTGAGTATCAGAAGTACTTGGTTTCCTTTCAAGGGTCATACTGTATGAAAATACAACCTCAACATAGCATAATTGTCCTCAGCAAGGCTACTTGCTCATATGCTGGGATGTGTTTGGGACCTCTGAGTTCTCGAGGGCAGAATAGATTAACATTTTCCATTTCATACCATCTTGGCCATACAAATTGGCTGACAGAGCCTTTGACACTGTTGTTTTTCTTTTCAATGTATGTAACTGAAGTTGTGTAAGTTACATGTAGTTATGTTTAAACTCCACTCTAAATGTTTTGGTTCTGTTTAGTTAATCTTTCTCTGTAATCTATATATATAAAAGCCTAATATGCTAAGTGTCCAACCATTTGACCATTCAACCAGTTACTATGATGTTCACTGACCACCAGGGGGCAGACACTCTGACCGGTAGGTTAGCTTGCTGCTGGGGTCCGATCGATCAGGACTGGGTGAGATGGCCAGACACGCTCTGGAGCCAACCTCCTATGTCCCTCCCCAGCCTCTAAAATATTTCTTCTAATTAATTTCCTTTCAATGTGCATGAATCCGTGCACTGGGCCTCTAGTATTTTATAAGCTGAAACACTGACATATTCTAGACAAAAGTTTTATAAGCAAATAATAACTGTTTGACATTTGTAGATGTAAGTTTGGGGAATGGTATGTTTATTCCATGATGCACTGGCTTTTGGGGCACTGAAAATATTTGGAAAGAACATCAACTTCTAACAACTTACTGAAAAAAAAAAGTAGAATGCACTGAGATGTTGGAAAACAAAGTATATTTCCATGGCTCATCCTTCACTAAATTATAATAAGTCCATTTTAGACAATGACAGTCACAATCAGTTATTGAAATCGACATTTTAATTTTATTCATGGTCACTGGGAAAAGGCTAGGTTCCTGAGCTTTGTTAATGTTATAAGGCATTAAATTGTGGTTATTGCAATATCCTGACATATTATATGGTGCCTAGTGAAAGCTATATTATGTATTTGCAAGATGAAATTAGTAATATTCATTTTTATTCTGCTCAATGAAATAAACAGGTGCAAGCAACATTAATTCCACTTGCGTCCTATGAGACCCTGCAGTCCCAGCAGAGCCCTAGTCATTGGTTGCAGATTCACCTGGCTCACCTTGAGAAATGATTTTGCCCAAGCCTCCTGTCCGAGAGGACTATGTATTCAGATCTTGTTGATAGGAAAATTGTTACTGACAGGAAAACCAACATTATTGGTGATTACCTTTGGTTTGTATATTATTGTGAGTCACAGTAACAGTATTTTGTAAATCCCTTGGCAGATAAGTTTATCTGGCCTTATAAAATAATATGAAGAAAATAATACTGTGCATTTAACATAATTCATGATTAATCTGTTATAAGTAAGTTTTAAGTGGATTAGACATGAATTGTCTTGATTTGGGAATGATGAATTTATGATAGCTTATGATACATATTCATAAAAATATGTAAGACATTCTCCTATTTTGGAAGCCTTTACTATAAAACTTGGAACACTGAATGGATTATTTTTTGGATATTACAAATCTTAATTTTGAAATAGTTCACCATGAAACAGTACTAATTATAGCTTATTCACCTATGAAAATTGACTGGAAATTGGTTATTCTCTGTGTATGAAATATAACCTAGAAATGGAATTTTGCATTGTTTTCTCCATATGGATTCTTTGATGATTTAGGATAAAAAGTGCTTACAAAGAGTATTCAACATTCACTTATGGAAAAGAGAGAGAGAGAGAGAGAGAGAGAGAGAGAGAGAGAGAGAGAGAGAGAGAGAGAAAGAGAAAGAGAGATTGAGAGAGAGAGATTGAGATTTAGTACTAGCACCTATGCAGTGGGAGATATGCACTAAATATCTGTTTAAAAAAATTAAATGCAGAGATCTTCCCCCTGCAGTTGTAGCTTCCTACTTTTATTAAGGGAAGCTGGAGAAGGAGGGGAGCTTTTTGGCTAGTTAATTTCAGCCTGTATGCTTGGTTCATCAGGATGCATGATGCTCATCCACGGATTTACAGAAGTGCTTCTTCATTACATATGGGCTGCACATCCTTTGCTCCTCTAAGAGCTGAGCCTTTCCAAATTGTATTTAATGGTCTGGATTTTGGGTTGAAATTAGATTGGAATACACTAATGCCTACCCCTGCTGATAGTGCATCATCCGTATTTATTTTTCTCCTTTAGCATAACAACAAACAATAATCAATTTATCTTCGTAGAAGTGCTTGCTTTTTGTGAATGTAGCTTTCTGAAAAGAGCTGTACAGTTCTGACACGTTATGTTGGAATATTGCTGGTGATGTGTCTGGTAGATGGCCTCCTCAGACCAACGCTCCTCTAACTCACTGTGCCTTTTCTTGTTATTGAAAAATCTTTCCTTTTCAGCCAAGGGAGTTTTAAAATCCTAAATAGGAAGGGACCTGTTCTACCTTGTCTTTGGCTCATAAAGACAACCTTTAAAAAGAACACCTTTTTAATGTGAGAATATAGACTCTAGACCAAACATGGGCCACGAGTTTGACATGCCTGATCTAGACCAATTATGCAAAAATGTTCTTTTATTCTGGTATATGCTTATAACTTTATTAGCTATGAGCAAAATATATTCATCCACATTGAAGACCAAATTGTATTAAAAATAACAGCAAATGGACTTCGCAAAAGTGTTCTTCCTATGCACAGAGTAACCAGCTTTGTAAATTAATGACTCTGTGAGCTTTATTCCTTTGACTTATTCAGCATGTATTTGGTGTAATTTTTCTCATTTTTACTGACATCATTTCTTTTAGGTATTTCCTTCAGAATTTATTTTTAATTTTATCCCACTGAAAATTTTGGCGTGTTATCTATTTTTTTTCTTGCACCAGACAGGGTATGTATGAATGAATGAATGAATGAATGAATGAATGAATGAATGAATGTTTGAAAGCCTCTTCTCTATCCAAATAGTACCTACTTTCTAAAAAGAGTACATACTTGCCTGTAACTAGGATCTTATTGCAATTAGTTTTTTGTGTATTTAGATTCTGAGTATCCTTTCCTCTAGGAAAAGATGCTACCAAGAGCCCTTATATGGCCTCTCAATTGACAGCCTAGAGCTCACTCTCATCCCACCTGCACCTCCCTCCTCCATGATCTAGTTAGGAAATTGCCAATAGGTTGGCCAGATCTATCCCTCAGCTATGTCTGATTTCCCCTGAACTGTGTTGACCCACAGGATATTACACAAAACCTGGAATTAGTTTCTAACATTTGAACCTTCCCATAAAAATTCAGATTTTGTTTCCTCTAGGAAAATAAAGATATGGACTTACATCCTTGTTCAGCAGCTGTCCTCAGGAGCTCAGTGGATGGAAAAGGGCTCTCCCTTTCACCTCAGTCTTCACCACACCCCCTAGCTTGCAGACACTGGGACTGATGGCCGATTAACATCAGCACTTGTCTTGTTTTTTCATGCCCGGCATCTGCTTGATCCTTTGGACACTTGATATTGTGACTGCACAGGTCATTTTGCCACTGAGCACTGACATGGAGCTATTATAAAACTACTTTGCAATATGCTTTCTGAACATATTTTCAATTAAAATCATTTGTATTGTAGGCAGTACCTGAGAGGAATGGGTCTAATGGTGAGGAATTCCAGGTTCTTTGTTGAGGAGATACTTTGGGGACAACAATCCCTTCAGATGCAATCACCTCACCCATTCGCTGGATGATCCACTGCAACTGTTTACAATTTGACTCCCTTGATTTCCTATCAAGTTGTCTCTGTTCAGAATTTACTCTGGTGTTCGTCAATGAATGCATGCCTGGAATGTCTGTCCTTTCCACATTTTCCTCACACTGAGGCACTGTTGACAAGACTGGCCAAAATATCATTGGTTGATAAAAAATAATGCAATATGAAAGACAGTTTAACTGTGGCTTTATGGCAGGGTGAGTCCTCTGGGAGAGTTCTGATGCCTACTTATTATTCACTTAAGAGATTGAGAGCAGAGGAAGATTTAAGGCATTCAAAGAGATGCTTTTGTGTGAGTTTTGGATTCTTGCTGAGAATTATCATTGGTGGTGTAAAATTGAAAGAGATACACTGACAATAGAGACCTAGAGAAAAATTCTTTCTGATATATTTATTTTATTTTTATTTTTAAATGATTCTTTATTGTTGAAGGTATTACATATGTCCCCTTTTTTTTTCAAAAGAAGAAGAAGAAGAAGAAGAAGAAGAAAGGGGACATATGTAATACTTTCTTTGTGATATATTTAAAATCCCAGTCCTATATGAACTCTAATAACTAGTTACGGCCAGCAGTAAGCATGCTGCCTTTTTTCCTCAAGAGTACAATATTGTGACTCACTGCCCCAGCATCAGTTCTTGCTCCATATAGATGAGTAACGACTCAAATGTAGTATGTGTTTAGGAAAGAGTTATGATATGCATTATGAAAGGGGGACAACTTTTCTTTGTACACTAAAGGAATCTCATCAGCCTGTATGTTCCCATCATATTCATCAAGAGAATGGGCAATAAATAAGATACATGCAGAAGGCAGAAGCTTTTTTTAAAATATATTTTATTGATTTTTCACAGAGAGGAAGTGAGAGAGGGAGAGAGTTAGAAACATCGATGAAAGAGAAACATCGATCAGCTGCCTCCTGCACACTCCCCACTGGGGATGTGCCCGCAACCAAGGTACATGCTCTTGATCAGAATTGAACCCAGGACCCTTGAGTTCGTAGGCCGATGCTCTATTCACCGAGCCAAACTGGTCAGGGAAAGGTAGACGCTTTTTGTTCCCTTTTCTGTTTTGTAATTTTTCCGTCATGCAGGAGGGTACCCTGAAGTCTCCAGTCTTCTGTTTTCTGGATGACACTCAATTTTGTCTGCTCTATTTGGGTATCAGAAATTTCTTTCAGTTTCAGAATTTGAAAATACCACATAACTTCTGTGAAGTGCAGGGTAATTTAAGATCCAAGTGCCACGATACAGAAGAGTGCTAAGACTCATTCAGGGTACTCTTCCCCTTAACTTGCTCTTTGGCCTTGAAAAGTCTATGTGAATGATAAAAGCAATATGTACACCTTACTTCCCCAGAGTGAGCATGTGGAGTCTGATGCCATGAGGTCTGGATAAGATGGTTATTTTCCATTGTAACATAGGGTGAGAAAAATGCTTGGTCAACCTGAGTTGAGTTGTTCACTTGACGCAGTATAGAAATATAATACACGGTGGATTATGCAAGTAAAAAAAATCACTTTATAGAAATTGGCTGACATTTAAAAGATGGAATTCAGTAAAAGGCCATTAAATTTATTTAATCCTTATGGACTCAGTTTTGAGCAAAATGAAAGCAGATCTGCTTTCTCTGTGTAAGTTAGTACAAAATTTTGGATCCCTCCCATATGCTCTTTCATAGTTTTAAGACTGGCTCTTTATTTATTTATTTTTTTACCATGACAAATCTCTTTAGAGCAAAAATATGAAATATTCTTATTTTTTAGTAGCACTGTTTGGTTGTTTTAAGATGTTCTGATCTGCATTGGGGACATCGTTACTTTCTGCCTGCCTTGGAAACCCAATGGGGGAAATACTTTGGGTATTTTATAATCAGGGCACATCCTAAAATGTTCTTTGAAAATAAATATGATATGCCATATACCCTAAAGTATGAGTTTACTCCTCTAGAAATGGAATTAAATATGCAGATCCTTAAGCATACCAGATGATTGATAGACTATTAACACTTGACCACCTGCTAATAAATTCTTATGCACCACTTGTTTTTCCTTGCTAAGATTGCAGTTAAATAACACTGCAAAACAACCCACAGCTACCAAAAGATACAGAAAACAGAACAGTCTAATGTCTTATATGTGAATTATTCTCCAAATTGTAAATTTTATTTTTCTGACAGTTACAAACCTAGTAAGTCTCATAAATAAATATGTTTGAGGTTCTAATAAAGAGTCACAGTTTACTAATTACCCAAAGTTTACCTTTCACCATGAGTCTTTGGCTTTATTAATGAACTTAAAAAAAAATGTTGGCCCTGGCAGGTAGGTCAGTTGGTTAGAGCATCATACTGATAAACCAAGATTGTGGTTTGATTTTTGTTCGGGGCATATACAAGAAGCAACCAATGAATGCATAAGCAAGTGGAACAAAAAATCGATGTCCTGCTCTCTAAAATAAATCAATAAATAAAAAATCTCTGGTGGTGATGTGTCAGAGGGTGTAGAGAAAATTTATAGTTCATGCAATATTTAAAGTCTACGCTTCCATTTGACATTGAGATTCTGAGAGTCTATGAATTCTTATGAGACTATAGATGCATTATTATAGATGTTCACATCTGAAATTTTCAGTAGGGCATGTATGCAGAGTAGAGATACTTAATTAAATTTTTTTAAAAAAATTATCACTCTCAGTGTTTTATATATATCTCCATACTGTCAATGGATTTACTGATGGGTTGTTTATAGAGCTGAGTTGGAAACAATTTGATGTTTGCATTAGTATTTGGTTTCACTGTAGTTATATTGGCCTACCACCTTACTCCCAAACAATCTAGAAATCTTTGAGTTTTCTCTGAAAATAGGCAGAATATCTGCATTAATTGTTTAAATGGGAGAGTTAATACCCTGGTAGAGAGAATAATAAATGTTCGCAGAAAATAATTCTTTGGTCTTAGAAGTATTATATTTCTAAATAGAGAAATAGTTCTGATTTCTGTTAATTTTAATATTTTTCATATTTATTAAAATTACATATTTGTATGTGATCTACATGGACTAGGCTTAAGAAATGCTTAGTACCTGAGAGGGAGACATGACTTTGTGAGCTCTACCAGGGCAGGCTCCATGTTTTATTAGTTCTTTTCCTTCTTTCAGGCCTTAGATAAAATACGCACTCAGAACATGCTTTTGAATGAGTGAATTATAACTGAAACTATGTCACATTTAGGATTTCCTGGTGTGCACAATAATTAAATAACCTCAGGGAAGGAGGTGGGTATAAGATAATTCATGCTATTATTGAATGGATTTGTGTGTTTTTTTATTTATTAAAAAATTTATTTTTTTCTAAAGACTTTACATCTTCAATTGGGGAAGATTAACACATAGTAGTTAATGTCAGTGAACTTTAGAACAGGGCAAAGAGATGATAGAGAGGAAATGGATGTTAATGGGAAACTATTTAGAAAATCATTGGGTAAAATATCAGATAATCCCAGATGTGGTTTGGGTAGCCACACTCTTTCCCTGCAGTGTCATTCTAATAAAGCCAGACTAATGTGCAAACATTTTCAGCAATACTTAATGATTTAGATAACTATTCTCTTGCTATATTCTTCATTCCAGCTTTTTTTTTTCTTCTTCATGAAGAGCTGTTTACTGGACAGATGTCTTCTTAGATCTGCCCACTTTTTCCTGAAAGGCAATAATTATTTCAGTAGCTATTAACATATTAAGAAAACTTGGTAATTCTACCCACTTCCGATTAACTTGCCCTGGTTGATTATTTGCTGTAATATTTCAAATAATTACTCTTGAATGAGTCAAGTAAAGCAGCCATTCACCCATTTTGATTCCTATAAATATCTTTGAAGTCATCCAAATGTGCTTTCATTTATTCACAATTCTTCTAAGTCATTAATAAATATATTGAACACCTGTGCTAGCACTGATCCCTGAGGCACCTCATTATTAACCTAATTGCACAGCGTGATATTTCATTTAACCTTGATTTTACTACCAAACTTTTTCAAACCAAGACATTTTAAAATTAATGATAAAACTTTATCTTTAATCCTGTGGTTGCCAAGGCTCCATAGTTGAATTTTCACATTAAAATTTTTAAAAATGAAATATCACTAGACATTTATTTATTTTTATTTTTTAAAAAATATATTTTGATTTTTTACAGAAAGGAAGGGAGAGGGATAGAGAGTTAGAAACATCGATCAGCTGCCTCCTGCATACTCCCCACTGGGGATGTGCCCACAACCAAGGTACATGCCCTTGACCGGAATCGAACCTGGGACCCTTGAGTGTGCAGGCCGACGCTCTGTCCACTGAGCCAAACCGGTTAGGGCTAGACATTTATTTTTCTTAAAAGTTTAAACAAGAGAACAGGTGTATACTTTTGTTACCCAGTTGTTTTCACTGAAGTTCTACTTATCTACCCACCCTGTCTTTCACTGTTCATTTTCATCAGCTATTTTCAAATATTAGGGTGTAGAAACAATTCTGTAATCACAATATCACACTTCTGGGTATAGTTCTGTCTTTTTATGAGTTCCAGCTCCTCAGCGCTATTTTATTTCTAACTGGTATCTCCATCAAATTGGAGTCAGGAAAGAATAAAGAGATGGAATTCATTTCAGTTGACATTACAATTCATTGGTGAAGCCATCACAAGTGAAGAATGAGGTTTGTACCTTCTGGCTTATGTCAAGCTTATGGAGAATAGTTTTATTTAATGTTGGAGCTAGAAAAGACTCTGAAGATCACATGGTTAAATTTCCCTCATTTTTCAGGTAAAGAAGCAGAAACCCATCAGGCGAACTGACCTTGATGAAGGTCACACTGATCAGATCCAGGGTTCTGCTTCCACTTTGGTTCATTCCATTGCAGCCTAGCTTAGGCTTTGTCATCATTGCTTCCCACTATGGGTAATTAACTTTCTTTGTCTCATTTATTCTGAATTTTGACAAGTTCCTTTTTAAGCCTGTTTTAGACCATCATCCATATCTAATTTATACTTCCTTTAATCCTTAACAGCACCTTGAATATAGTAAGTTTTCAGTAAATATGTATTGAATGGATGAATAAATCTAGATGTATATGTGTATACACATATATAAATACATATTGAATAATGGCTGTTTATAACATTTTGTTTTTTAATTATCTCAAGGTATATATCATCCTGGAAACAGGATCACAAAGCATATTACATGAGTTGATTTTCCAAAATTGCTTCCAAGTAGTTAGGCTCTAGGATACTCAGATTTATTTGAACTGTGTATTAAAGAGTACTGAGTTTTTGTACGATGTTGACTATTTCCTTTATATACACTTTAATATAATTATTTCAAAGACTTCCAGATCCAAATTTGAAACCCATAAGATGACCTTGATGAAGAGCACACTAATTTGACCTTTGGGTCTTAGTTTTTGGTCTAGTCCTACATACTTAAATTTCCTCATAGATATTTGAGCTGTTTTGGAGAGTATGGAGTAATGGGTCTATAGATGAGAATGGTCCTTCTATAGAAATTCAAGGAAAGAAGCCAAGATCATTACTGTGTTGGTCCCCAGCCTTCCTACTTCCAAGGGAGGCATTATCAGAGAAGCTCCTGTGTTTATCTACTTTAATATTTATTTTAATTTATTTGTAATAGTAACATTTCAGAAGCATTAAAACGTTCTTTAATTTTTATTGGAGGTCACCACTCAAATCAAATGGTCAAGGTTCTATCATGCGGATAAGTCATCTTTGGGAGAAGTATAAGTACCTTCAAGGTGCATTATGTATTTCAGGTTCATGATTTATCTGCTTTGGGGAAAAGAATTATTTTCTGGCATATGTTCAAATGCTGTAATTTAATACATTTATAGTAAATTATTGTTCAGTTGCAGCAATGAAATTAATACAACTACAGGAGTTATACCTAGGGAATAGTTGACTCATCTATTTGGTTTTGGTTCACTGTTCTTTAACATGGCAGGAAAAGAAAAAGAAAAGCATAACTATTTAAATTTTTCTTGTCAAATACCTATGAAGGATATCAACATTGAGTCAGAATGTAGGCTAAAAATAATGTAAAGGAGCTAGTAGAAAGGATTGAACTGCTAATTTTCTTCACAGGTGTTTACTTGAATGTTCTGACCTAGGAAGTGTCAGGTGAAATGTTATTACAACATAACTAAAGGAGCTACTCCATATTAACAGATGGAAAAATCCAGTTTTTACTTCTTTTTCACTCCCCTTAACTCTGTTTCTGATCATAGAATATTTTAAAAGTATTGGTGTAAATCGGTTACTAAAAATGGTGACATCTACAGCACACTTCTTGAATCTTTCTCTCCCTGGATTGCTTCCAGGAGGCCTTTGGGTGAGGCATAGATGGTTGGTGTTACCTTAATCTTGCACTTAGTCAAGTATTGGGCCAGAGATGGAGATTATAACGTGTATGGACCAAAGTACCATATTTTCCGGCGTATAAGACGACCCCAACTTTTGAGGAGATTTTCCTGGGTTAAAAAGTCCGGACGGAGACGGTATGCAGCACAAAAAGGAGCCGACCGGAGGTCTCCATCCGGCTCCATTGAAATGAATGGAGTGCGGCCGTTTTTGAGCTCCCCCCACCGTATGGGGCGACCGCAGATTTTCCAGTCCGGCCCAGAAGTTTCAGCACCCGCCCTATAAGATGACCCCTGACTTTTGAGAAGATTTTCCTATATTAAAAAGTTGTCTTATACACCAGAAAATATAGTAGTTTTTTTGTGAGAGAGCTATGGAGGTTCTGAACTAAAGCATACAGAATCCTCCAAGACAGGTTACTATAGGCTTCTGTGCTATGTCATCTCATTTCTGGGATATCCACATTTATATCTCCCCAGCCTCAGCTCTCTCTTTGAGATCTCCTTGATCAGGCTTGACCCAATGATGCCTCATACTCCATAGCACTCACCTTCAACCTGAACCAAGATCTGAGGTTTTTAAAAAGAGGGTAAATGAAGTTCAGTCTTTAGGGCTGATTCTTAGCAGAGAAAAGCCAATAAAAATGATATCCTTCTCCATGGCAGACCCCAGCCCTCTCTAGTCCTCCTCCCTCCTCCCTACTGAGACCCACAAGGTGATGAGTTACTGATAGTGTGTGACATTTTTAAGTATTTAGGACTAGGCCAAAAATTAAGAACCATTCATCCAGATTTCTTATCCAATTTTATGAATGTGCTAGTAATAATTGCAACTTCAGTTGCATTCATATTTGTAGTATAACAAAACTGAATGACATCAAGATAAAATAAGAAAAAAATGTATGGAGACTCTAGGATAGATATGTTTTGTGTGAACTAGTCTTAATGATTCACTTAAGTAAGATTTTTTACTTGTATTTTTTATATTGTACATGTTCATACATTTACTTTACTCTCTTAATAAAGACATCTGTTTTTGCAAAGGTTATTCTCTTTAAACAAAATTGAAATGTAATTCAGAACTTTGTCTACATGTAATTTAAAACTATGAATGCAGAAGCCTTATATTCTAAAATTTTAACATTTTAAATATATGGTTACAGACGTATAGTTAGGACATTGATACTCATTTATTTTAATCTAATTTTTAAAGAAAGTTTGTGAAACGGGAATTATATAATACTTGGGAGCAGAATGCAGTATTTTGATATGAATTTCCTTGATTTCATCTTTCTTGCATTTGATGTCTTTTCTCTGACTTTAAGGAGTAATGGGGCCCTAGAACATTCAGCTAAAGATGGGATTTGTATGCCAAGTGAGAGTTATTATATTTTAAATTTGTCTTTATTGCATGCTTCATAAATCTGGCAGTTGGACTAAAGTGTAACGATATCAATACACATGAAATGCTACATGTGAATGAGTTCATAAATTGTTATGGATGGAATATTATTTTATTTTCCCTTTACATGAGTTTTTATGGACTACAACTGAAGTTCATCATGATTAAGTTTTGGATAAAATATGAAAAATACATTCATTGTAAACCTCAATGTGGGGGTTTCTTTTCATATGTATTTTATAATTTATGATATCATACGTACAAGCTACATTTTATGTTTCAGAATTTAATTCACATATTAAGCCAATTATCTGAATGGAAGTAGAAGAAGACACTTTAAATAGTATCATGACATCATGTAGAAGTTTTTCTTTTATGGATAAAGTTAGGTGTCCTTGAAAAGAGCCTCTTTTCAGTTTGGGGCTGGGATTGGAGAGGCAGAGGGACATCTCAGAAGGCTTGAGACTGTCAAGGAAGGGGGAAGAATTCATGTTTGGAATATAGTCATCATCATGGTTTATGATCTACATTCCATAAATTAGGTTAACTCTGAGTATTAATAAAACATGGTACAATTTAATATTAGAAAAAATTTAAGAGCAAAATGTGAATGCAACATATAGAGTTTTGGCTTATATCAAGAAAGTACTTTTTCAAAAATTGTTGAGAGCTTCACTTTTAATCCTAGTTATTTATTTTGAAAATGAATGTTGTTGGTCTCTTTAATCCAACACTTGAGAATATGTTTCCTCTAATGGGAAATATCTTCAAATGTATATCCTGCTTTGTTTAATGATCTTTGTACCTGATGTACAGTATATGAGAGGGTTGTGTGTTAGAATGTGTATATTTCTGTCAGCTTTTAAAAAATATATTTTTAATTGATTTCAGAAAGGAAGGGGGAGAGAGAGAGAAATAGAAACATCAATGATGCCTCCGGTATGCCCCTTACTGGGGATGGAACCTGCAACCTGGACTGGCATTGAACCCAGGACCCTTCAGTCCGCAGGATGATACCCTATCCACTGAGCCAAACCAGCTAGGGCTCTGTCAGCTTTTTTTTAAAAAATATTTTTATAGATTTCAGAGAGGAAGGAAGAGGGAGAGAGAGAGAGAGAAATGTCAGTGATGAGAGAGAATCATTGATCAGCTGCCTCCTGCATGCCCCACACTGGGGATCAAACTTGCAATCCGGGCATGTGCTCTGACCAGGAATTGAGCCATGACTTCCTGGTTCATAGGTTGACACTCAACCACTGAGCCGGCCAGGCACCTGTAATTTTTTTTTTTTAAAACAGCTCATAAATATGATGAGATGCAAGGAATTGAAAATCTAAAGATGACTTACTGATGGGATAGTGGGAAGTGGGCACAATGATACAGAAAAATGAAGATTGCAATAGGAAGGCGATCTTGGTTACCATGTAATCAAGTATAACCCATCTCCAGGTTCCTGAGCTGAGGTGTAAAGGACTCTAGCATTCACTGGGGACAAAGCACAACCACTTCTCAGAGGGAGATGCTTTCTGGATCTCTCTCTGAAATCCATTTCTCATGTGTTCTTTTAAAGATTATGTTCCATAATGTGATGGGTATTTTTCTTGACATTCATTCCAATGAAATGTAGAAGCATATCTCCAAATACTTTTTCTTATATAAATGTGCAGTATATGTTGAGGGCAAAATATAGTATATGTGTGGAATGCTATGAAGCAAAATTGAAAAGTGGTTGAATGTCTAGGAAAAAGAAAATTGATTTCAGGGTTAGAGATGAGAAGTTGAAGGGAAATATTCCTCTTTGCTCCAAAGAAATTTAAAAACAGGATGAAGTTAAGTTTTCCTGCCTTGATTCTTAAGAGGAAAATTTTTTCTCTTTGAAGTAAACATCAGCCTCTGTTAGCTTCCTTTACTTGCTGTTTCCCTCTCCCTCTGAAAGAAAATAAGGTGAACTTGACCAAAGAAGTGCTGACGAGATTCACTCTACAGTGACTACATAATGTATTCTGCGTCTGCTTAAAATTCAGATTTCTGGTCTCCAGTTGCATAAATTTAAGGTCTGGATCAATTATTCCAGAGGTAAAGTCTGAAAATTTGAGGACAAAACAGACAAAAGGGAATCAAGTAAGTTGAAACATTTTAATTGCATCCCAAGCTAAAGGAAGTTAATGGAAAGCCTGAGAAAGAAAAAAATTTTATGGAAGCGTATGATTTAAGCACAGGTATGAAATAAGACAATTATAAAATATCTATAATATACTAGAAAGTATGGAAAATGAAGGTGTATTATCATAATTACCAGTTATAAATAAATCAGTTTATTATTTCCATTGAAAGAACACTCTGACAACATCTATTCAATGTGTGAATGATTCAGTTAATAGCTTTTCATGGCTCATTTCTGACACGTTTTTTAGGGAGATAAAAATACCGAAGTGATTGAAACACACTGTGCTGGAGTGACTTGCACATAATTTATTACTAAGTGGTGCTCTTATTTCTAAATGACATCCCCGAAATAAATAACTTAAATGCTAAGAGGCTCCAGGGTTTGCTTTGGTAAGAACCTCGCCATTTGTGAATTTAATAATCAGTAGCAGGTGGGTAGTGCGGCTACTTTTCATTGATTAAAAAAAGTATAATGATATTCCCGAGGAGATTGGTGTGTTGTCTGGGATACCAAGACGCTGGGGAGCAGTAAGTATGTTCTGTAGTGGGTTTCTTTTTACCTTATCATCCATTACAACAATTACATGCAAATACATTCCAGTGGATGACTTCCCACCACATACTGGTTTGAGAAAAAATATTTTTAAGAGATACTTTAATTTCTTCTTTAGCCAGTCTTAACAAAGCTTCTGGACTACCCCAGGCAGTCATGTAAAACCAAGGATTTCGTGGAAGGCCTACTGTCCAGCCACAAGCAAAGAACTGCTTTTACTAGTATGAAACGTGCCAAAGGATCTTTTTTAAAGAGAAGCTCTGCACCTCATCTAAATAATTTTCAGCTCTAGGATGTCTCGCTGATTGAAAATAGACTTACTTCCGAACCTAGGTTTGGGTTGTCAGGATTGGCTCTGAATTAAATATAACCTTATTTATACTTTTTGGTGAACTAATAGAGCTATATAATATTGTGTGGCTGGAAAATTCACACTTCAAGAAAAATTAATGTAAGCTTTTCCATGTTAAGTCTTGTCACACGTCCTTCCTATATCATCAATGTCAGCACATGTGTGTCTATCATGTATCACTCAAACGAGATAGAGAAAAAGAAAGAGGAAGACATAGATGTGTAGAAGGAAAGTAAAATAAGCAGAGTAATTGTTAATCTCTCTGTGGCTTGTTGAGGGCCCTGAAACTAATTGTTTATTGCCTAATTTTCAACCAATGATTTGTCCTAATGGAATGGAGAAATTTAATATACTTCAAATAATTCAAAGGCATGATAAATTATTATTTTTTAAATATATTTTATTGATTTTTTTTTACAGAGGGGAAGGGAGAGGGATAGAGAGTTAGAAACATCGATGAGAGAGAAACATCGATCAGCTGCTTCCTACACACCTCCTACTGGGGATGTGCCCACAACCAAGGTACATGCCCTTGACCAGAATTGAACCTGGGACCCTTCAGTCTGCAGGCTGACACTCTATCCACTGAGCCAAACTGGTTAGGGCATGATAAATTATTTATATCAAGTCTTATTAAGAATTAAATTATTATAAGTTTACTATTAAACTTTATTCAATTTTTAGCCCATTTCTGCTTTTCTTATTTTGTTGTCCTTTCTATTTTTGTAAATGTTTTCAAGGTGAGATTTTTTTGAGGGAACGAATTCATCGCAAATTTAATATGCAGTGGGAAATTCAACAGCAATAATAAAATGCAGCTTGTCTCCTAGTGGCCACTAGCTTAAAATGTTTAATTATGCAGATGATTTAATCCATAAATTGGGACTTTTTTTGAAAGTAGATGGGGTACAAACCTGAAGAGGAAAGGTAGTGCTCACAGAGCCTGTGTTAGCTAGCTTTATACCCTATGACCCTGGACTTTCCAACCACCAGATGGAGATCTAATATTTCTCAAAGCCTTTCTGACCATTGTTCAATTATTTTTATCACCATCCCATCCTGCTCCTATGAGTTAAGGAATATAAATGTCAGTATTCACACTCACCCTAACAATCTCAGACTTCATGATAGGAAAAGCACATTCATGTTCTTTGTAATTCAAATAGAGTTTCTCAGACTAGATTTTGCTGTCTCCTGATAGGAATTAAGGGAAGTCATGAAACTTCAGAACTCCAAAGGCACTAAGAAATTATGGACCCTACATATGTAACATTTCAAGGTAGCATTTGAAGTATTCACATTAAGTATGTTTTAGGGATTTATGGTTATGTAACAGAAATAGGTGCAGCTTAATGAATTCAGTTTTACACACTCATTTAGTGCAATGCAACACAGGCCACACTATCTTAAATAAAATTTTATAAGTATTTTATTTGTGAAAAATAATTCCATATATTAGTGATTCTCATGGATGGCTCTGCCATACCACACACTCTTCATAATCCATAAGAGTATTTCAGGAGAAGAACTTTAAGACACAATTCCCTTGGTGTTCATTAAAAATAGCGTTGTGCATGATGAGCTTTCTTCATGTTTATATCGGCATGTTCTGAAGTTCTAAAATTAAAATATATTCATTTTCCTAAGTGGAAAGATGAGGAAATTACACCTTGAACTAGTTAATGAATTTCACTTTCACTGTTTTGGCTCAGCATAATGCAAGGTGCATTCTTGAGGATTTAATAAGAAATTGCCTTAAGCACCACACAAAACAATGGAATCCTTAGGGAATCATGGTATTCTTCTAAAAGAGAGGTGTTAGCTAAGGAAAACATAACATATTTATAAAGAAGTGAAGAGTTAATGATATTAACCAGCTACGAGAGCAGTTGTGCTAATTGCCATATCAAATGAACTAGCCACTTGACTGATAATTTTTCAGTTTTTAAAGCATCATTTCATAGTAGTAGAATAAAATACAAAAGACTGTAGTCTAATTTCCATTCACTTTAGTATCAGATAGCATACCCAGTAATGGATTAAAATTTAAACTGTACAGGTGAGTACACTTTTTCCACCCTTTTTTCACATATTCCTGAGGTCGGCACTGTAATATAGGCTTTTTGACACACAGAGATTATAATTGCATTCATTGGACATGTTAAAAAAAACACACAACAAAAAGAACTTGTGACAATCCATTGCATTGATTAACTACTTATTAATTTATTATTTACTATTACTTAATAAATTTGCATATGTTCTGTATTTATCATAGAATGGCTAAATTGAATTCTTTTAATTTGAGGATTAAATTTATAAGGTTGTGGGAGGAGGAATTTTTAAAAATATTCTTCTTTAACATTTATAGATGGAAAGAAAGTAAGTATTTGAGCAATATGCCAGACTCTGCAACTATTAAAATCCCAGATTTCTAGAAGAGCTCTTACCCATAGACACTTACCATGCGTCCAAACTCCAGCTAGGAGCATGGAGTAGAGCTTGCAGGACAGGTGTGAATTATGTGACTGGCAACCTTGAGAATCCAACATGACATTTCCCACAAAGGATGAATAAGACCCACACCACCACCACCAAGGAAAGATTAAACAATGACTAAATAGCAATATAAAGTAAAAAAAACAACAAAAAAAAAAACAGTTGAAAAAGAAGGTGGAGGAATATTGGCATCCATACAGAATTCTAGACGAAAAGTGTGGCCAGGGTAAAATTTGGCTCTGAACTTGCAGGTAATCAGGACAAAGACTGGGGTAGATGTTTTCTTGCCGGGGAAGAATGGATCTAACAACTACTATTGGAATAATAGATGTCCATAAATAGAAATATGTTCTTTTTTACTTCCCTCTCGTCATGTTGCCCCTCTGAATACTGCTAGTGTATTTTTTTAATCTTTCTAAGGTATTTTTTCTAGATTTTTTAAAAAAGTATTGATTTGAGAGAGAGAGAGACATTGATTTTTTGTTCCACTTATTTATTCATTTATTGATTGACTCTAATATGTACTCTGATGGAGACTGGACCTGCAAACCTACAACCTTGGTATATTGGGACTATGCTCTACCCAGCTGAGCTACCCGGCCACGCCCAAGGAGTGCTGCTCTTAAGTTCTATCTCAGTTTTCATTTTTGTCCATAGTTATGCACAATAACTCTACTACGTATGAGTTCATCTTCCGATTGCTTAATGTGGGTATCTTTTCTTTTTGCTAAGACAGTCAGCCCCTTAACAAGGACTATATCACATATTTTTTTATATATCACAAAGATATTTACTTTTCACTAGACATATATTCGGTATGTAATAAGCACATCCATTGATAAAATGGCTTTGGTTATTGCCTTAAGTGAATAGACTTAAATATACGGATTGGGCTTCTGAAGTGAATCTGAAATGCGCAGTTAGTAGGTAGGAGTCACTCTGTCATTATGTCTGTCATCTGGACTTAAATTCTTTCTTCACAATTTAGTAGCTGTGTTTTATACATACACTATGGGTATAATTTTCCACCTTAAGGGGACAACAGTAGTACTTAACTTCCTAGGGTTTTTATTAATACCATTAACCACATTAATGAGGATTAAGTGAATTAATATATACATAAAATGCTTAGAAAGTAAGCATTCCTTAAATGTTATCATTTTGTCTTAAAGTAATTAGTATTTTCTCAAGATAAGTAAAAATTCCTTCTTATGGCAATTATAGAGCACAATCAATTGTCTGAGATTCATCCTCAAAAAGAGAAAGTATATGACAATAAAATCATATAGAGAATAATATTTAAATTCTCAGTGATAGGAAGGCATGTATTTAACTTATCTGAAAACTATATCAGATTACTAAGGTAAAAAGAAGTAACTCCAAATTACATTATATTACGCAGTGTTTATCCGTTAGAACATTCTTCTCCCCATCCTTTTATAGTTGTACCTAGGGATCATATTGAACTTGCATATTTTTATCTCATAGCAAGAATCAAAGACGAGGAAAAGTTAATAAGGGCTACTACTCCAGCCTTATGTTATTCGTGCACAAATTATTAAGTATGACAAGGGTTCATTTTGACATAGCCATCAATGATTCAAGAAACTCAAGTTTGAAGTTTATTAAAGAGGAAACTGGCAAGCAGCTTTGAAGTGTGTCCTTAAACTGAACTTAGTTTCCATCAAATCTAAAGGTGGAAACATGTCTACATACAAAGATCTCGAGTTTTTCTCCAGATGGAGTAGAGTTCAGAGATGTGCAGCATCTTTTTCTAGATATCTCATAAATGTAGCTGGGATGGGCTTCTAGGCTCTGATCTCAAGGCACTCATTTCCTTAGGTTATCTATAATAATAAAAGCGTAATATGCTAATTAGACCAGACGTCCTTCTGGCCGACCTTCTAGATGAAGCCAGGGCTGCAAAGAAAGCCTGGGTCCCGGGTGCCAGAGGGAAGTGGGTGCTGGCAGCCAGGGGAAGGAAGGCCTACTCTTGCATGAATTTTGTGCATCAGGCCTCTAGTAAGTGACTATGAAATTAGACCCATAGATAATGTATGTTACAAGTGTCTTAGACAGGAGATGCTAGAGAGGACTTTGGAAACTTTTTTTTCCAGCTCCCCACCGTGGTGGACATGCTAATGTAATCATTGCTGTGCAGGAGAGCAAAATGACAGGGTTGGTCCAATCTTTAACCACATTTTCACCAGATTCCTTAGGGCATTATACTTCTAGAACTGTAATTAAGTGCAAATATATCATTGATGTACAACTGTAAGAACAGATGGAGTATATTTAAAATGCAATCCATTTCTCAACGTTAGAGTTTTGACAAGGTATATATGAATTTATGCAATCACTCATAGTTGAAGCAAAAATTTGGGGTTTATACTTTTGGGCTATTTCAAAATTGATCTTGAAAAGAGCATTTGGTATTTAGTTTGGATCTTTTACTCTGATTTTTCAGTTTCTCTCTGGATAAGAAATTGTGACAGTTCTTAAACTAATTTTTATTCTTGATATGTATTCTCTCATTCATTGAAATGAATTCTCTCTCTTTAATATGTATCACCATCACAAATATCTGTTCGCTTTTAGGTTCCTAATGTCCATATTAGCTTTTGCTGATGACATTTGATAGCATAAATGTTACTGTAAATTTTAATTCCTACTCTCAGTTTTAAAAATTGCTTGCAGATTAGTAAGACTATGTTACATTTCACTCACTTACCTCTCGGCATGTTATTTTTTCTCCTCTTTTTGTCTTTCACCATATTTTCAACCCAGGAGCATCTCTGTTGTCCAAAATCAGAATTACCCTAGATCATTTCAGATAAATTCGGTATTTCAGATATTTCTGGATAGGAGGTAATGCCAGAATAAACAGATTTATTAATACTGATTCAAGATGCAAGAGCTGCTTTCTTTGCCAGATTTATAAACTGCTGTAAAGTTATAGCATAGTGATCACAATAATGGTAGTTTTTAGTGGAAATGAGACCTGCAGAGTGTTTTACCAGCTGTTGAGTCCCACATGTATTATAAAAGACAAGGGTGTTTTAAGTAGATGCTACATTTGGATAGTGTAATGGAGCAACATGCTAGTGTAATTTCCTAATCACATTTTCTTGGGCTCGCGCAAATTCTGGGAGAAATAGACAAGCCGGTTAGCACAATGGTTGAATAAAAAGCTCCTAGAGATGCTAATGGAATCAAGAAACTGTTCAAGAATCGTTTGATAATAGCTGAGAGTGAGGAAGATTTATTTGAAGATGAGTTTAAAAATAAACTTAAAAATTCTTATTTAGCCACCTGAACATAACGATGAAAACATTTGCATTGTCTTAACAAGGAAAATTATATATTGTTTAACTTAAACCATATATATATACTATGTTCTGAGTAATAGAACAAGCAGAGTCTATATTGTTATAAAGGGTATCTTCCTGCCTCTCTTATGTAGTGTGCTCCTGGATCTCAGGTCATTTGTGTAAGTAATAATGCTCCTATAAAAATAGTCCCACATAAAGTAATTCCTAGGAAATAGTTTGCAATCCAAGCTATGTCACTGTGAGTAAACATTTTTGAATGTACATTAGATTCTACATATGAGTGAAATCATATGATACTTATCTTTCTCTTACTGGTTTATTTCACTTAGTAAAATGTCCTCCAGATCCACCCATGCTGTTGCAAAGGGTAACATTTCCTCCTTTTATACAGCCTGGTAGTATTCCATTGTGTAAATGTACCACAGTTTTTTTATTCACTCACGTAACTAGTTGACACTTGGACTACAATGAACCCAATAAATTCAGTAAAAAGAAAATAACTTTATAACTATAGATTATTGGTGGTTTTCTTTACATTGTCCTTTGCATTTGGTTACTTTATTGACTATTCATATATAGTTTTTGCTTCTATTGACAACTTCCCCTCCATTTTTTAAGATGAGTTGAAAATTATATTGTAGATATCTACTTATATTTTAAAATAGTTTCATAATATGTTAGGGAAATAAGAAATAAAAATACAATATGAATATTTGGGAGTAGTTATCCTTTTAAGGGTTATTTTTTATATGTCCATTCTTTTTAGGAAGCAATGTATGAAACTTCAAGAAAGTAATAGATATTTCTTTCCCTCAGGTTGCTGTTGACTTGGATATTGAAGGAAATTTCGACAATACTTTATGCAACTTTTCTGTTTAAGAATAGTGAGGTATATTCTTTTTATCAAGTCTCTACACCATTTATTAAAATATATAAACCTAATTTTATTGATTAAGGTCTTTTTTCAGATTTGAAAATGTGCTATTGGGAGGTAGGAGCACATCCTTAGAGTCTGATAACTCTACTGTATGAGCCTTGGCAAGTTATTCAGTTACCACAATCCTTATTTTCCTCTTTTCTAAAATGGGTGGTTAGACCTATTTCTTAAAATGGTTTGAGAATGAGATGAGGACAGCACAGTGGCCTGATGCATCGTCTCTTCCCACCTCCAGCTTTTCAGCTGTTATATTACTATCTGTGAGAGCAAATAAGTTAGCAAGTGAATAACCCAGCTGACTTAAGACTCTTTTCAGATGTTCCTGTTGAAAGAGCTAATGGAGAGCAGAACCTACATAAACAACACAGTCTGTCAGGAACAGCCTGATCCGTGTATGTATAGTAAGGTGACCAGATTTTAACATTGGTAAAGCGGGACACCACTGACCTGGGGGGTTCTTTTTTTTTATTACTTAAAATATTACAAAGAATAGTACATATGTCTCTTTCCAAAAATCGGGACTTTTTAAACATGCCGTGGGATGTGGGACAAATTCTTAAAAATTGGGACTGTCCCGCCAAAAGCGGGACGTCTGGTCACCTTAATGTATAGTTGTCCTTTTTGTGTATTCTTCCAGTCAGGCTTAGAATACCAGATTCATATTGACTTAGGAGACCATGAGAATTAATACTTTTATACTACAGTAAAAACCGTTGGATGACGTGGTAAAAGTAAATTCATTTGAACAAT
>PVJC01015762.1:0-34614 GCA_004026665.1 Murina feae | reverse complement strand
GGCAGGTCCCCAGTGATGACACACACACACACACACACACACACACACACACACACACACACACACAAAAGGCGCCTGGCAGACTGGGGCCATCATAGGACATCCACTGAGGGGTCCCAGACTGTGAGAGGGCACAGGCCGGGCTGAGGGACTCCCTCCACCCCGAGTGCACAAATTTTTGTGCACCGGGCCCCTAGTATGTACAATAAAACTGACAAACACATATAGTACATGGTGATATTTTCCCCAAGACTGGCTTTCCATGCCAATCTGCAATTCAAGACCACACGGACACTAAAAATGTCCAAGACTACATGGACTACAAGGCACATAAGAAACATACTCCCGGGCAGATCTGTAACTAAAATGGTACAAAGATATATTTTTCTACACACCCCAGCTGTTCATACTCCTTTAAAAACACACACACCCAGCATCACTCACCTAGTGACTTGTTTGTGGAAATCTGTTAGTTGTTTGTGTGTCACTGTGACAGCTCCCACGGTTGTTTCCTTTGGCAAACCTTTCAAGGAATTCTCTAACCATCGACAAAAAGTCTGTACCAAGAAGAAAAATAAGAGTTTTTAAAGGAGGCAAGGCTTACTCAACTGGGACTCTATAGGTAGGTAATAACAAAAACCTGCATGTTTTCCTTAGTAGCATTAGTGCCCTGGGACTTGGAAGCAAGTAAGAGAATTAACAAAAGCACTATTTTTAGGTCATCCAACCCACTAGGGTTTGGAATCAGATACAAAGACATGCCCAGACTTCCCTTCAAAGGGGTTGCAGACATCATTTCAGAAAGAGCCTTCATCCTTGAGAGATAAGTCTCTCCTGGATGAGGCTATTGTTCTGTTCCTGTCATTAAACTTATACAGTATTTTAAAAACTAAACATTTGCCATAAGACTCTTGAATCTAAAGATCAAAGGCAAAGGTTCAGGTATCAGAAAGGGTAGGGACAAAAAGTATAGTTAGTAAACATAACATAGTCAAAATATAAATGTAATATAAATTCAGAAATTTCAGGATTTTAAGGTCATCTCTCTCAGAAGTCATGTCAATGAGGTCCTTTGTGATACCCGCCCTTCTTTGGGTTAGAAAGTTCCTATGTTGTTCACTCTAGTTGCTACTTAGAAAAATTTACTTATACCCAAACAAGGTATCTTTCTGCCTTTCATATGCTTATCCTCAGTCCCCTTGCTTCCTTCCTTCTTCAAACTAAAAATCAAAATTCTAGAGTCTTTCTCTGGATTCTTATTTTCAGTCGAATTGTTCTTGTTTGAGTCAGTTCTAATTTTTCTTCACATTTTTCTTAAGTAGAATGTATACTTTTGGTTATGGTTTCCAGCTAACTTTTTTACATTAAGTTTTCCCACTGTGTTAATTTATGATAACAGACAGAGAAAAGTAAACTGTTACCTCTAAATGCTTAAAAAGTACTGGACGGTGCACTCTCCCTCCTGGGGGCATGCCATCCCTTTCCCCTCGCCCTCTTCTTCTCCCAGGTGCATTACCTTTCCTTTTTCCTCTCCTAAGCTCCAAGGGCCCTTCTTTAGCCTCTAAAAACAAATTTCTTCCACAACTCACTTCTACCTGTGTGACTTTCTAAATAAACTTTCTCTTATTGTTTGAATCTTGGCTCTGAATTCTTTCTTAGCCAGAACTCAAGTGCCATAGTTGCTGAACTGAGGTCTGGTCTGACTCCACCAGTTTTAACACCTGGTGTCGTTTTCATTGTTGCCAACAGTATTATCATCAATGAGGATGTGATGAGGCCCTTAGAATCTGTACCACTGAACTGGATTATATGGGAAATAAGTGCAGTAAATTCTCATGTACAGGAAATTCAAAACTATTTGCAGAAAGCTTGTAACCATACTCAGATAAACTAGAATCAAGACTAAAAACAAAAATGTTTAATAATCTTTCTCAGACCATTGTTGGCCTCTGGACCCCTGCTAGTGTCCAGATGTCTGTGGTTGTCAATCACCTCTTGCCTCTCCCATTTATCCTTCACTTGACGTAAAAGAAGCCTGAATTTTGTACTTTCTTAAGATGGATTTGAGACACCTTCCCCATCAATAAACCTTACCTTACTCCAAAAAAAAAACCACTGCATAATTTTTCAAATGTAGCCCTCAAGAAAGCTAACACTCTACTCAAACAAAAAAAGCTCTAGCTGGTTTGGCTCAGTGGATAGAGTGTCAGCCTGCAGACTAAAGGGTCCCAGGTTTGATTCCAATCAAGGGCATATGTCTGGGTTGTGGGCTTGATTCCCAGTAGGAGGCATGCAGGAGGCAGCAGATCAATGATATTCTCATCATTGACTAGAGGCCTGGTGCATGAATTTGTGCATGGGTGGGGATCCTTGGCCTGGCAGGCTAACGGGACCACAGGAGGTTGGCTAGTGATCAACAGGGGCAATAGGGGCTGACCAGCCGGAGGGAGGGACTGAGGGAGGTTGGCCAGTGATAAGAAGTTGGCTGTGGGAGCTCACTGACCATCAGGGGGCAGATCCTGCATTGAGCGTCTGCCCCTGGTGGTCAGTGTGTCATCATAGCAACTGGTTGTTCAGTAGACAGGTCATAATGGTTACTTAGGCATATATATATATATATATATATATATATATATATATATATATATGCAGACTAGGGGCCCAATGCACAACATTTTGTGCACTCGGGGGGCGGGGAAGGGGGTCCTTTAGCCCGGCCTGTGCCCTCTTGCAGTCTGGGACCCCTCAGGGGATGTCCATCTGCTGGTGTGCCTGGCCAGCCTGGGTGAGGGGCTGAGGGCTGTTTGCAGGCTGGCCAAGTCCCCCAGTGGGAACTCTTACCCCATGGGGGTGTGCCCAGCCTGGGTGAGGGGCTGAGGGCCGTTTTCAGGCTGCCCACAGGCCCTTCAGGGATCAGGTCCCTATTGGGGTGCCTGTCCATCCTGGGTGAGGGGCTGAGGGCTGTTTACAGGCTGCCCACAGCCCCTTCAAGGTTCAGGACCCTACTGGGGTGCCTGGTTAGCATGGGTGAGGGGCTGATGGCTGTTTGCAAGCTGGCCACAGCTCCCATCGACCAAAGGTCCCAGCAAGGCTGCTGGCTGGAAGCAGGTTTCTGGGATTTATCTTCTATAATTGAAACTTTGTTGCCTTGAGCAGAGGCCACAGCCAGCCTAAGCAGGCAGTTTCCTCCATTGCTGGCCTCCTGTTTGTTCTAGTTCCGTGGCTGCCAGCCGCCATCTTGGCTGGGTTAATTTGCATATCGTCTGTCTGATTGGTTGATGGGCATGGCTTAGGCTTAATGGAGTGAAGGTTAATTTGCATATTACTCTTTTATTAGATTAGATATATATAGACTAGGGGCCCGGTATATGAAATTTGTGCACTGGCGGGGGTGGGGGGAAGAGTAGGGGAGAGGAGGAGTCCCTCAGCCCAGCTTGCCCCCTCTCACAGACTTGGAGCCCTCAGGGGATGTCCTACTGACGGCTTAGGCCTGCGCCCCATGCCACAGTCTGGTCTCACTCTTCAGGAGGCAACTGGGCTGATCAGGGGAAGGCACCAGCCCCATCACCCTACTGCTGCAGCCATTGCCAGCCACTGCAGCCACCAAGGTGTTTTCATCAACAAGGACTCCAGTCCCTTCACCATGAAAAAATGACAACTTTCTTTAGGCATTTTCAAGATATATCTTTCATAGGATATGATATTTCTTTCTTTCTTTCTTTTTTTATCCTCACCTGAGGATATGTTTCCATTGATTTTTAAAGAGTGTGGAAGAGAGAAGGAGAGACAGACAGAAACATCAGTGTTAGAGGACACTTGATTGGTTGCCTCCTGCATGAGCCCTAACCTGGGTTCTGGCCAGGGAGGAGCCTGCAACCTAGGTACATGCCCTTGGTTAGAATCGAACCCACACCCTGCTGTCAGCAGGCCGAGGCTCTATCCACTGAGCCAAACCAGGTAGGGCAGGATATGACATTCCTTAGTCCCTCCAGCAGCAGACCTTCATTTTTTTCTCCAAGAGTGTGGTGGAAAAATCCTAGATCATCTTCTTGGATTCTTATTACCCAAGTTACCAAGAACACTGCAAAATGGCGGCGTATAGGGATCTTAGCCAATGTGTGGTCAGAAAAGGTGTTTATGCTTGAACTGGTTTGGCTCAGTGGATAGAGCATTAGCTTGCAGACTGAAGGGTCCCAGGTTTAATTTCTGTTAAGGGCATGTACCTTGGTTGGGCATGCATCCCCAGTGGGGAGTGTCTAGGAGGCAGTTGATCAATGTTTCTCTCTCATTCAATGTTTCTGACAGTTTATCCCTCTCCCCTCTTCTGTGTGTCCATGGGTTAGGGGGTGTGGATCCTGTGGACATGGCGTAGGCGGCTGCTGCAGGCACATCCCCAAGGTCGGTGGCCCAGCATTTGCTGTGTCCACTGGGCTGGGGGCGTGGGCCCGTAAGTTCCCACTCTGCAGCCGCTTGTGTTTGGTGCCTCGGCTGCTTGCCCTGGGACCCAGGCTGTTTGGCGCCGCGGGCCGCTTGTCTCAGAACCCAGCCCACTTGGTGTCCCAGGACCTAGGCCGCTTGGCTCAGGTACATGCTCTAGCTTGGCGCCCCAGGCCACTTGGCACCAGTGCTCATAGGCCACTCCTGGCCAGGCCATTCTGGGATCCCAGCTGCTCAGGGACTGCAGGCTTGGTGCGGCCTGGGTCCCCAGGATGTTCCTAGGACTCAGGCTGCTTGGCACCCACATATGCAAATTAACCCACCATCTTTGTTGGGTTAATTTGCATACCCACTCCTGATTGTCTAATGAGTGTTGCGGAGGGGCAATCAATTTGCATCTTTCTCTTTTATTACATAGGATAGGCTGTTTCTCTTTCTCCCTTCCTCTCTGAAATCAACAAAAAGTATATTTAAAAAAATTCAACACACACACACAAAAAGCAGGGATAAAAAATTCAGGAAATCCTTAATTGACAAAGTTTTGGTATCTAAAAAAATCACTCAAGAGTTAACAAAATAAAAACAGTAAGAAACTAAACTAAAAAGCAAAGACTAATTAGCTAGCATATAATGAGCCTTGTCATCTTCCAGAAAAGCAATCTGAGAAATTAGGTTGAAAGTACTGAATAAGCCTAACTGGCATGGCTCAGTGGCTGAGCATTGACCTATGAACCAGGAGGTCATAATTCAATTCCCAGTCAGGGCACATGCCCGGGTTGTGGGCTTGAATCTCAGTGTGGGGTGTGCAGGAGGCAGCAGATTGATGTTTCTCTCTCTCCCTTTCTCTCTGAAATCAATAAAAATATATTTTAAAAAAGAAAATACTAATAAATTTGTCACAGGTGGGTATCTAAGAAAAAAAGGGTTTTAGAAGTTCTCTCAAGTCAGGAGACAAGGTTGGCATGTCATCTTCTATTAAAAAAGTATTGAACTTTGAAATGGTATGATTAAGAAAGTCCTCAAGAATGTAAATGTTCTTTGGACTTAATTACTTAGTTACAACTTCAATCAGTTTACTTATAGGGTATAAACAACCCAAATTTACGTAAGGTTCCTTTACAAAAACTCAGCTATAATTGATGTTTACAGAAAATAATCACTTTAAATTGCTTCATAGCTTGTGGGTCTATAGTAAACTCTTAAAGAGCACATGGTTACCTGGTTTGTATTCCTATCCAAACTTGCTGTTATCATTTTCTTCTTCTGTTTGCATTCAACTATATGTTTAAAAATCAAGAATCTAATATAATAAAAGAGTAATATGCAAATTGACCATTACATGAGACACCTAAGCCAGGTCCACCAGCCAATCAGAGCGGCTGTATGCAAATTAACCCAGCCAATATGGAGGCCAGCAGCTATGAAGCTAGAGCAAACCAGAGGCTTCTGTTGCAACTGCCTGCCTAGGCTGGCTGAGCTTCTGCCCACAGCCACGCCCACCAGCCAAGCCATGCCTTCCAGCCAATCAGAGCAGCTGTATGCAAATTAACCCAGCCAAGATGGAGGCCAGCAGCTATGGAGCTAGAGCAAACCAAAGGCTTCTGTTGCAACTGCCTGCCTAGGCTGGCTGAGCCTCTGTTCACGGCCACACCCACCAGCCAATCAGAGTGGCTGTATGCAAATTAACCCAGCCAAGATGGAGGTTGGCAGGGCAGCTCTGCACTGGGAGCCTCCACGGCCGGCATAGCTGTGCCAGGTGTGTCAGCTCAGTGGAGGGGGGTGGGTCCAGCCTGGAGCCTCCTCGGGGTATCCAGGAGCGCCCGTCCCGGGTCCACTGCCTGGCTCCGCCCCCCGGGGGCCTCCACCAGGCATGCGGGAGAGTGGGTCCTCCACGGGGCTTGCAGGAGCAGCCATCCTGGGTCCGCTGCCTGGCTCTGCCCCCCGGGAGCCTCTGTGGGGAGTCCAGGAGCGCCTGTCCCGGGTCCACTGCCTGGCTCTGCCCCGGGGGCCTCCTTGGGGGCGTGCGGGAACACCCGTCCAGGGTCCGCTACCTTCATCCGCCCCCCAGGGGCCCCCACAGGGCGTGCGGGAGCGTCTGCTGCACAGTGCGGAGCATCCGAAGCCAGTCCGCTGCCCGGCTCCACCCTGGGTGTGTTTGCTCAGCAGCAGGGCCCCACTGAGGGATCCTGCACCAGCGTCCGCCCCTGGCTCACCACCCAGCTCTGCTCTAGGTGTGTCCACTCAGCGGTGGGGGCCCACCAGGCATGTGCGATTGTGAGCCCTCTGGTGGAAAACGTCCAGGCCTGCACTCACCAGCCCTCCCACCCTCCAGTTCATGAACCCTGAAGGGGCTGCGGACAGCCTGAAAATGGCTCTCAGCCCCTCACCCAGGCTGGCCAGGCATGCCAGCAGGTGGACATCCCCACCGAGGTGTCCCAGACTGCAAGAGGGCACAGGCCGGGCTGAGGGACCCCCATCCCCCGAGTGCACAAATTTTTGTGCACCGGGCCCCTAGTGTTTTCATAAAATCAAATTATATAATAAGTCTTTTGTTACGGAAACCAAGTGAGAAAGTATGGACATTTTATTTCTCATGTCAAGAACTTTTGGAATTAAAGTTGTTGGTCTCTAGGCTAACAGAGTACTTTCTTCAGGAAAACACAAAAATACTACTGTATTAGATTGAAACAGAACATATGTATTGAACACCCAGCAATGGGAACTGTTGGTACTACTTATTCCTAAAACACTTGAACTTACATCGAAGCACTGAAGGATCCTATATAATAAGAGTAATATGCAAATTGACCATCACCCGAGACACCTAAGCCATGCCCAAGAGCCAAGCCACACCTCCTAGCCAATCAGAGCAGCTGCATGCAAATTAACCCAGCCAAGATGGAGGCCAGCAGCCATGGAGCTAGAGCAAACCAGAGGTTTCTGTTGCAACTGCCTGCCTAGGCTGGCTGAGCCTCTGCTCATGGCCACGACCACCAGCCAATCAGAGCACTGTATGCAAATTAACCCAGCCAAGATGGAGGCCAGCAGCTACGGAGATAGAGCAAACCATAGGCTTCCGTTGCAACTGCCTGCCTAGGCTGGCTGAGCCTCTGCTCATGATAACAATGTTTCAATTATAGAAGCCATGGAGCTGAAACAAACAGGAGGTTTTCTTACCTGCCTAGGCCTCAGCTTAAAGCAACAGTGTTTCAATTATGTAAACTAATAAAAGCGTAATATTGAAATTGACCGTTTCTTTGGGATGCCTAAGCCATGCCCATCAGCCAATCAGAGTGGCTGTATACAAATTAACCCAGCCAAGATGGAGGCTGGTAGGGCGGCTCTGCACTGGGAGCCTCCGCGGCCGGCACAACTGTGCCAACTGTGTCAGCTCAGTGGGGGGGGTGGAGGGAGGTAGTGTCCGGCCCGGGGCCTCCTTGGGGGCGTCCAGGAGCACCTGTCCTGGGTCTGCTGCCTGGCTCTGCCCCAGGGGCCTCCAGGAGCGCCTGTCCTGGGTCCGCTGTCTTCGTACACCCCCCGGGTGCCTCCACAGGGCGTGTGGGAGCGTCTGCTGCACAGTGCGGAGCATCCGACTGCCCGGCTCCACCCAGGGTGTGTTCACTCAGCAGCAGGGCCCCACCGAGGGATCCTGCACCAGCATCCACCCCTGGCTCACCACCCAGCTCTGTGCCAGGTGTGTCCCCTCAGCGGTGGGGGCTCACTAGGCATGTGCGATCGTGGGCCCTCTGGTGGGAAACATCCACGCCGGCACTCACCAGCTCTCCCACCTCCCAGTGCACGAACCCTGAAGGAGCTGTGAGCAGCCTGAAAATGGCCCTCAGCCCCTCACCCAGGCTGGCCAGGCGCAACAGCTGGTGGACATACCCCACCCCGCCGAAGTGTCCCAGACTGCAAGTGGGCACAGGTCGGGCTGAGGGACTCCCCCCTCCCCGAGTGCACAAATTTTTGTGCACCGGGACCCTAGTTATTTAATAAAAGCAGTCCTACAGGAGCCTCAGAGTTTGACATGTAAGAATTAAAGTTAATGTGGCTGTTTCTGAAGTATAAACCTAAAGAAAATGTTGGAAATCTATTAAGCATCTGCTCTCCATGTGAATGTTTTTTGTTTGAACCTAAGATCAAGTAAAGCATATGCCCACTAAGACAATATACACTAATCAGTGAATTTTGGAGATGAACACACCAGACCAGGTAGAACTTCTGGCTCAGTCATATTAGAGTCTAACAGTAAAAGTGCATTCTCTTTTGTGAAACTGCTGAAATTGAGGTTAAGAACTGCCATTGATAACATAAAGCAAAAGATCATGTTAAGATATACATGTACTTCAAAGTTGTAAGTATCTGGATCTTTCTTTACTGGTAGACAGCTCATTTTAACTAGGTCCAACTGCTTTTATATTAAACTAGGGGCCCAGTGCACAAAAATTTGTGCACTCAGGGGGGTGGGGGAGGTGTCTCTCAGCCAGGCCTGTGTCCTCTTGCAGTCTGAGACCCCTCGGGGCATGTCCACCTGCTGGCATGCCTGGCCAGCCTGGGTGAGGGGCTGATGGCTGTTTGCAGGCTGGCCAAGCCCTCCAGTGGGGACCCTTACCCCATGGGGGTGTGGCCAGCCTGGGTGAGGGGCTGAGGGCCGTTTTCAGGCTGCCCACAGCCCGTTCAGTGTTCGGGTTCCTACTGGGGTGCCTGTCCAGCCTGGGTGAGGGGCTGAGGGCCGTTTTCAGGCTGCCCACAGCTCCCACTGACCCAACATCCCAGCAAAACTAGCTGGAATCATGTTTCTGGGGTTTATTTATCTCCTATAATTTGAAAATTTGTTACTTTGAGCGC
The DNA here is from genome assembly GCA_004026665.1 of Murina feae. Taxonomy (NCBI): domain Eukaryota; kingdom Metazoa; phylum Chordata; class Mammalia; order Chiroptera; family Vespertilionidae; genus Murina; species Murina feae. The sequence continues at coordinate 25,329 of PVJC01015762.1, read as the reverse complement.
AGGCCTAGGCAGGCATGAAGCCTCCTGTTTGCTTCAGGTCTGTGGCTTCTATAATTGAAACATTGTTTCCTTGAGCAGAAGCCCAACCAGCCTAGGCAGACAGTTTACTCCTCATACAATGGAGGCCTCCATCTTGGCTGGGTTAATTTGCATACAGCCACTCTGACTGGCTGGCTGGCGTGGCTTGGCTGGCAGGCATGGCTTAGGTGTCTTGGCGTGACGGTTAATTTGCATATTAGATTATTAGATTAGACTAGAGGCCCGGTGCACAAAAATTTGTGCACAGGGAGGGGGTGGGGGTGGGGGTGAGGGGGTAGTCCCTCACCCCAGCCTGTGCCCTCTAGCAATCTGGGACCCCTCGGGAGATGTCCACCTATTGGCTTACGCACGCTCTCTGGGGGGGATCGGGCCTAAGCTGGTAGCCAGACATCCCTCTGGCAGCACAACGGCCCTCGCGAGATGTCCACTTGCCAGCGGGAAGCAAGCCTAAGCTGCAGCCTTATCTTTGCTGAGGAGGAAGGAGAGGCTCCCGCCAGCACTGCTGTGCTGGCTGCTGGCAGCCTGGCTTGTGTCTGAGCAGAGCTCCCGCTGTAGGAGCGCACTGACCACCAGGGGGCAGCTCCTGCATTGAGCACCTGCCCCCTGGTGGTCAGTGTGTATCATAGTGACCAGTCATTCCCATTGGTTCTGCTGCTAGGGTCAATTTGCATATTACCCTTTTATTATATAGGATAGAGGCCTGGTGCATGGGTGAGGGCCGGCTGGTTTGTCCTGAAGGGTGTCCTGGATCAGGGTGGGGGTCTCACCCAGGTGCCTGGCCAGCCTGGGTGAGTGGCTGATGGCCGTTTGCAGGTTGGCCACAGCCCCTTCAAGATGGGTGTCCCCCCTCTGGGATGTCTGGCCAGCCTGGGTGAGGGGCTAAGGGCCATTTTCAGGCTGGCCACATCCCCTTCAGGGAGGGGTTCCCTGCTGGGGTGCCTGGCCAGCCTGGATGAGGGGCTGAGGGCTGTTTTCAGGCTGGTCATATCCCCTTCAGGGAGTAGGGTCCTGCTGGGGTACCTGACCAGCCTGGGTGAATGGCTGATGGCTGTTTGCAGGCTGGCCACAGCCCCTTCAGGCATCGGGGTCCTGCTGGGGTATCTGTCCAGCCTGGGTGAGTGGCTGATGGCTGTTTGCAGCGAGGCTGGAAGCTGGTATCTGGAATTTATTTAACCCCTAAAGTTGAAACTTTGTTGCTTAAGTGGAGCCCAGTTCGGGTTGCCCTTGACAACCCAGACTCCCAGCACTTCCTTGAGCCCAAGGCTGGAAGCAGGTCTTTGGGGTTTATTTATCTTCCATAACTGAAACTTTATTGCTTTGAGCGGAGACCATAGATGGCCTAGGCAGACAGGAACCTTAGCTTCCTCCATCGCAGGGGCAAGCCTCCTGCTTATTCCAGCTCCATGGCTGCCGGCTGCCATCTTGGCTGGGTTAATTTGCATATAGTCGCTCTGATTGGCTGATGGGCGTGGCTTGGCTGGTGGGCATGGCTTAGGTGTAATGGAGTGAGGTTCAATTTGTGTATTACTTTTATTAGATTAGATATCAAAAATTATAAATCCTATTTAAAAAAATAAATTACAGGCTATGTTATACTTTGTCACTATGTTCAGAACTTTCATGCAGCATACATAACCTGATTTATGACCATGTGGACTAGTATTGAAATTTCTTGGGCATTACTGGATAGCCTAAAAAAATTTCCATGCTCAGGTGATAAAAAACTTGGTTGAAGAAGTAAAGCAGAAAGCAAACAAATCCAATAAGGAAGCAAATCAAGTATATATTGTAGACTAGTTTTACAACATACCTATTTGCCTCCAAATGCTCTGACTAGATTTATTACCAGGGAACCATACAGTGCTATCTAAGGATCTTGGAGTTAATTAACACTCCCTAAATCACTTGTAACACTATACAAGTGATACATGGGCATTTCCCACTAATGAACACACTTCTCACTGATGGCCACAGAGCTGAATTCAAAACTTAGTATTCATTTATGGTAATTTATAAGCCATACAACAGTGATAAAAACATGCTGTCAATAAACCAGTGATGAGTCAATGGCCTCATATGACCTCCTTCATGTAACAATTAAACTTAACAATATGCCTAAATTAGGTTCCATGAACTTTCAATAGGGCTGTTTTCAAAGGTATAGTTGGCTACAAGGAACCAAAGTTTAGGCCTTGGGGAAATGGGTACCTAATGAAAATAATCTTACCGGTCTGTCAACCTGCATGATCTCCCAGAGCACTTCGGCCACATCTGGTAAGGTGTAGGGAGGGAGACAAAAGCAGCATGTGTGGAGCAGCTGGCTTACAAGTTGCTGTCCAAGCTGGTTCATCACTTGTCCAATCAATTCTTTCCGTAATTCAAAGTCCTCTTCATGCTGTAAAGAAAACAGGAGCAATGGATAAGTTCTAATTTCAACTTCCAACAGACCAAGTACTCTCTCCCCTTTAATCTAGCACAGCATTATCAATGGGTGTGCTGCAAGAATTTTTAAAACATGAAAAATCTAACTATTCAGTCAGGGGCTCAGACCTCTTTTTGTAAAAAAAAAAAAAAAAAAAAAAAAAAGACAACAGCCAACAGAATAGCCATCCAGTGTGAATCAACCAAAATCATACCTTTTTTAAATTTGTCAGATGGAAAAAAATTTTTAATATGTTTTTTGGTGTGCTGCAGAATTTTAGTAATTAATTTATGTGTGCCATGAGATGAAAATGGTCAAAAATTGCTGGTCTAGCAATTTCTCTTTCCCAGGAAAGAAAATATATATATTACATAGCAGGAGGATTCACAAAGCCCACCAAGTGTTTCATCATAAAGAAAACATTGAGTTTAATATCAAAGAAATGGGCATGGTTTTCAGCTAAGATTAACCCTTAGATTTTTCATGAAAAGAGGGCAGAAGAGACACAATGGTTAAAGATTAAGAGTAGCAATTTTCTTAATCTTTTTTTTTCTGTGAAAAAATAACAAAGTATTCTTATTTCCTTTTTAAAAACCAACTGAGATCATTCCAAAATGGTGGTGGAGTAAGTGGAAGCTACACTGACATTTTCTAAGGACCAAACTGGAAATACAACTAAAATACAGAAAATCCACCCTGAAAAATCAACTGAAGACTAGCTGGAGAGACCCCTGATAACCAAGAACGGAAAGTGGAAACCATATAGAGACTGGTGGGAAGTGGGGATAAACGAAAGGGCTGACCAGGATCCTATGGACTGCAGCTGAAGTTCTGAGAGATATCTCAGTTGTGGGGGCTTCCCACTGAGAACTCTTAGGTCTAAACCTCAAGCTGGGTTCTCCAGCCCAGAACAACAGAACTGATAAAGGTACCCACATAACAACTGTATGAAAAGCAGAAGGGTTCTGACAGTGAGATGACTGGAAATGCAGGAACCCTCTTAAAGGGCCAACATACAAACTTCAGTGTGCAACCACTCACCTTGGGCAGAGGAACAGTAGAGTAGACAGCTATGTGAGCAGAAGCCAGGATTGAGGGCTTTGGGGTTAGAAATCAGGGAGCAGCCCCCCTGGTTTCCTGTGCTGAGTCATTCCCTCATGCTGAGGATGAAGTCTTTCTCCTGTGAACCTTTGTTATCCAGTGGTTTTTGCCTGGGGGGGAAGGCAGTTGCCCCACCCTGTTGCAAGACCTCTAGCCCCATACTGTGGTTGATAACCTGAGGCTAATCAAGTCTGAGTGTCAATGGGAATGCAGGCAGAGGCCGGTCTGTGGAGGCTTTGAGACTTTGTCTGATCTAACCCCAGGCTTGGGGCTAGGAAAAATAGAACCTGGTGCACATCTTGGTCCTTTCCAAAGGAACCCAGACCTAGCAGGGGGAGCTACAAACTGTGGATTGCTGATAGCTCCAAAACAGGTACTCAGGACCAGTCACAGTGTCTGACATTGTCCTACATTAGATACTGGGAGTTGTAGTAGATCTACTTAATACACAGACACAAACCCATCAGGCAGCCCAAACGGGGAGACAAAAAAATAGGCTCCAAATGAGAGAACAAGAGAATTCTCTGGAAGAACTAAATGAAATAGAGATAAGAAATTTATGAGACACAGAGTTCAGAACAATGATGGCAAAGATGCTCAACAGCATGAGAAAAGATATAACAACTATGAAGAATGACATAGCACTAATAAAGAACACACTTGGAAGGAATACACAGCAGATTAGGAGAAGCCAAGGATTGGATCCGTGAATTAGAAGACAGGGTAGGAAAAAAAAAAAAAATCACTCAATCAGAGGACCAAAAAGAAAAACCAATGAAAAAAACAGGAGGACGGTTTAACAGAGCTGTGGAACAATAAGAAATGTAACAATATTTGCGTAATAGGAGTGCCAGAAGGGAAAGAAAGTGAGCAAGGGACAGAAAATGTGTTTGGAAAAATAATGGTATAAAAGTTCCCTAACCAGGTGAAGGGAAAAGTCACATAAGTTCAGGGGGCACAGAGTCTCAATCTCAAGTAAGAAGAACCCAAACAGGCCCGAGCCCAGACACAGCATAATTAAAATGCCAAAAACTAAAGACAGAGAATCTTAAAGGCAGCGAGAAAAAAGCAAAACTGTTACCTACAAAGGAACTCCCATAGGGCTGACACAAGCCAGAAGGGAATGGTATAAAGTACTCAAGGTAATGGAAAACAAGGATCTGAAACTAGATTACTATATCCAGCAAGGCTATCCTTCAAAACAGACAGTGAAATAAAGAGCTTCTCAGAAAAAAAAAAAAAAAAAAAAAAGCTAAAGAAGTACATCACCACCAAGCCATTATAAGACAGATATGCATGCCTAAGGAAATGAGGAAGCAATATGAGAAGATAATGAGCTGCAAAGTAGAAAAGTTACAATGATTATACTTACATCATTGGCTACCCCTGTATGGATGAGGTCTCTTAGGAATCTCATGACACTACAGTTGGCATCCCGGTGGTCCAGGGTAGTAGAGGCAATGGCCCACTGTAAGATAGGGATGACCACCTGGCTCCTCAGCAAGGTAACAGGACTACGCTGAATAAACCTGGTGTGGAAAGACATGCTGGGTATAAATGACAAAAAAAGGCTATAATAGCAGCCAGGATAAAAGACAAAACTATGGAGAAAGCAAAAAGATCAGTGGTTGCTAGGGTTTCAAGAGGAGGAAGGGACAAACAGGTGGTGCACAAGGGATTTTTAGGGTAGTAAAACTATTCCATACAATATTATAATGATGGATACATGTCATTACACCTGGTGGGGATGGGGGAAGCAGGAAGTATGGGGAAACTCTATTACTTTCCATTCAATTTTCCACAAGGTTTCTCAGATCCTTTAATGTAATGGAGAATCTCCAAGAAAAACACAATGTTTTTCCAAGTTCTTTCACCAGGCAACCATTTGTATAAAGAATATCTCTAGGAATTAGTTTTTCAAGGAATATGTCCTAGAAAAACAGGGGTTGATAACCCACCCATATAAACTGGGGGGGGGGAACGACCACACATTTTTCTAACTTGTCCAAAAACTAACATCTACATTTAATAATGGTTTATTTTTTTTAAAAAAGGTTTTCTGTTCACCAACTGGTTTGATTAAAATTCCTCAGTGAAGGACTAAGAAGGAACTCAAAGATTTGACAGTAACATCAGTGTTACTGGTAAAAGGAATTTAGGCACTAGGTGAGGTGGCAGGCTAGGGGCAGAGCTAGGAAGTCTAACACCAGATAACTTCTAAACACCTTAAAATCCTAAGAATTTTTTTCTGAAATATAATTTTATCTACTCAAGAAAAAATTTGAGGTGAAGCCTGATATAGCAGCATACAAAGTTAAAACCACACGGGATTTTAGAGATTATCTAGTCAAATGTTTTTACAAAGCTCAATTTTACTGTCCTGCATGTGTTTCCTCCTTCATGATAGCCACTTTCCCCTGCTCCCATCCAATTCCTTTTCCTCACTTATGGGGATAATCTGGCTCAAAATTTAACTTGGGTTATGAATGAAATCTACCTACTTAACTCATTTCACAGAGAAAGACACAGTCAAGTGTTAGATGACAAGTCTAAGCAGTGATGGGAACGAACAATAAAAGAAAGGGTTGCCCTTTGGAAGAACTGACCTGGTGGCTAGCCTGAACAGGTCATCCACGGTGTCAGGGTGATTCTGGAGCCCATTTTGCTGTTCTAGGAGTTGAAATGTGGGGATGCACAGTGCCTAAAACAGAAGTGATTTTAAAACAAATTCTTGTATATAAACGCCACAGCATTCAGACTTGCTAAATATCACAACACACACAAAAGGAATGAAGAGGGGAAAAGCACAAAAGACCGTGACAAAATAAGATCAAGAAAAGGAAGATGGAAATCTCTCTCAGTTGACATAAACAGTTTTCACAAATGAAAGCCACATTTCAGAAAGAACTGGTGGTATAGATTTTAGTTGATGAAGGTGGAAGATGTCATTTCAAAGCTTTAGAAGTTTCTGAGATTAAAGACTGCTCATGTGCTAAACATGGTCAGTCTGCTAAGGGAGTAGATAAAGTTTTAGTAGTAGATGAAGTTTTAAAGGGAAAGATATCTTGAGGAAAAGGAGTGTCATAATTTAACTCCCTAATATATTCCCACCCACCTCCACCCCCATGACTAGAGGCGGGGGGTGGGGGGGCAGTATATCAGAAACCTTTTCCAACGTCTGCTATTTACCATCCTTGTTAAGTACACTTGTTCACTGGATGTTCCAGGGAAGAATTTAAATCCAGTTGCTCACCTCCCCACTCCCCCAAAAAACTCTATCTCTGGAGTGCATAATTAGGCAGTAATGATCATTACATTTGTGTAGTCAATCTTTCTTTCTCCCAAGCAGGCCTGTCCAGAGAACTAGGAAGTTTCTATCTCCCTGTTATTAGGAAAGCAACATGCCTGGGGTGGAAACATAAAGAAGCAACAGAATTAAAGACATGGTAAAGAACACACTGCTAGGCCTTTAGACCATTAAAGAACCAACACATCTATACTCCCCAAAGAAAACATACCTGAAGCATGTCTAGTAATCCTTGCCGACAGCCTTCTTCCATGCCATACTCATCCACAAGGATGCTGCCAAGGTACAGGAAACAGGAATGCTGATGTACATGGTACACATTCACCATCTGCCAAGGGAAAAACCAATTACTTCAACCTCTTATTGAGATTGATATCCTCAATAAATATCAACTTAGAGAGCTGTTTGGAGGAAGACATTTACAGAGAGACTAGTCTCTTCTCTTATACACAACATAGGAAAGCATGTTGCATAATACTTCAAGCTGAAGGACATTAAAGAACTATTGTATACAAGGCTTGTATAATGTTTATAAAACCAGAACAAAGCATACTCAATTTTTCTAACATCTAATAGTTGCTCCTATTTGCATAAAGAAACACTTAAAAAAATTAGTAGAGCTATAGCAGGGACAAATATACCAAACTAGAGGCCTGGTGCACGAAATTTGTACACTTGGAGGGAGAGGGGGTCCCTCAGCCCAGGCCGCATGCTCTTGCAGCCCGGGAGCCCTCAGGGGATGTCCAACTGACAGCTTAGTGCTGCCACGGAGGCGGAGAGGCTCCCACCACAGCTGCTGCACTGGCCAGCCGTGAGCCTGGCTTCTGGCTGAGCAGCACTCCCCCTGTGCCTTGACCGCCAGGGGGCAGCTCCTGCGTTGAGCATCTGCCCCCTGGTGGTCAGTGCACATCATAGCAACTGGTCGTTCCGCAGTTCAGTCGATTTGCATATTAGCCTTTTATTATATAGGATGCCCTCATCTTGGAGGCTATGAAAGCATTATTTCAATTTTGAGTTGCTCCTAAACTCCTTTATTTCATCTTCTGAGTAAAAAACAGTGTTTCCAATTAAGGTACATATCTCAAAAGAACAGAAATTCAATATAATACACACATTTAAATTAAATGATTTGTTTAGGATTTTTACTCTACTATCCTCCAAAAATCAAGAGGCATCTATCTATACATTCATCTATTTGAAATGCTATCACAACATCCATGCATTGGTCTTATATAAATTCAATTCTATAAAAGTAGTGGGGGCTGAAGGTTAGAGTAACTAACTGACTCTTTTCAGGATATACCATGGAATGAGCATGAGATGAGAACTATGAATCTGTTCAGTGCTGTATACTCAAAAAATATATGCTCTACTTAATGAATAATGATTTAAGTCAGGGGTTGGCAAATTGTCTTAAAGGGCCAGATAGTAAATAATTTAGGCTTTGCCAGTCATACAATCTTCTGACTATCAACTTTGCCACTGTAGCACAAAAATGGTCAATAAATAATACTTAAATGAATAAGCATGGTAATCACACAGTAAAACTTTATTTACAAACTACAGGACCAATAACTCTAGTTTACTTACCTCTTGTTTATGGGACTTTTAAGAATAATTTTCATTTCTGTCACATGTACTGACTTTAGAACATACTTCCTATGTAAGGTCCTGCCCTACTTTATTGGGTTGGTCACATATTTAATTAACAGGAATAAAAAAAAGTATCAAAATCATGAGATATCCTCTAACAGCAAAGGGACTTTAAAATCAAGTTATATTAGACTTAGAAAGTATTACACCAACTGGGACCCTTAACCAGAGGTAGACACAGCCTAAATGCAAACATATATTGCTGTACTTAAGAGTATAAAAAATCACTAATAATTAAAATTCTATTAAAATATGTACAAACTTTAATGAAATCTACAATTTAAGGAGGTGAGATCATGCAAATGTCAACTGACACTGCACTAGCATGACCCTAACTGAGGGTGCTTTCTTAAGAGTGAAGTACCAGGGTGCAGGATTTAAGGTGGCACTCACTGTCAGGGTCAGCTCCTGAGAGTGTGCTGCCTTAAAATCTGCACTGTCTGTACCCTGTGCAGGTGGAGGAGAGTTGCTTTAGGTTGGGTGGGTTGTCTAGCAGTTTTCCTCACAGCATGAGTGCAAAATTTAAGAAGGCACTTGCTTAAGAGTCCTACAAATGCAGATTGGCATTGGCCTTGCCTCCCTCAATTTTATGCACATAGCACCTCTCTTTCTCAAACTAGTTCTGGCCCTGCTATGAGGTTAACATCAACACAAATTACTTAGTGAACTAAGTCACTAGTCACAGGTATCTGTGAACTAAGCCGCTAGTCATAGATGTCTTATAGAGAGTAGTTCTAGGTATAATCTTAGAGAGCTTCATATAGTCATACCATCTTAATAACATATCAATCTTGGTCATTAAAAGAGTCAAATTTATACCTTGACAAATAAGAAACTTATGTGAACTATGTTCAATATAGTTAAAAATCCCTTTGGGCCCTGACCGGTTTGGCTCAGTGGATAGAGCGTCAGCCTGTGGACTGAAAGGTCCCAGGTTCGATTGTGGTCAAGGGCATGTACCTTGGTTGCGGGCACATCCCCAGTAGGGAGTGTGCAGGAGGCAGCTGATCGATGGTTCTCTCTCATTGATGTTTCTAACTCTCTATCCCTCTCCCTTCTTCTCTGTAAAAAATCAATAAAATATATTTTTTTAAAAATCCCTTTGGGCCAAGAAATAGCAAAGTTTGACTTACCATGTTTTAAAAAAGGAAAGTAACGTAAAAATATTTAGCATTGGTATACAAGAGCTGAACATTAAAGTCATTCTATTTTCCCAATTTCACACTGGAATGTATTGCTAATTAGACTTCACTATACAGATTAGGTTACAGACAACACACCTACCACAGGCACTACTTAACTCTTTCAAAAAATATTTTTCATGTTTAATTAATACAAAAGTGTTTCATCACCAGAGTTTTTGTTCCAAAGGCTCCTATTTCAAACTCTGTACAGTTTACATTTTCCCTCTCATAGTGAACTTACCTGTGTGACTAGTGGCTGTAGTAGGGCTGCAGATCCTTTGCCTACACAGCGAACAGCAAACCGAAGGCATCTGCAACAACGCTCTACAATCCGATTATCAGCCCGATGCTTATTTAAAGTCTCAGATAAAACTGGCCATATCTGAGTCAAAAGTGAAAAAGCACAAGAAAGAAAGAGCTGAAAAAAAAATGCTTTCAAGTTGGTAACATTATATTTGGCTTTCAAATAACTTGGAAAAAGCTTTTATTATAAGAAACATACATGGCCTGATTTTGACCAGTGTGTGTGTGTGTATGTGTGTGTGTATGTGTGTGTGTCTGTCTATCTATCTATCTATCTATCTATCTATCTATCATCTATCTATCTATCTATCTATCTATCTATCTATCTATCTATCTCAAATGTGTGTGCATCTGTGTGCGTAAATGTGTGGAGATTCAACATACTATTCATCACTAAAACACAACTGCTTCTTAAGAAAAGCACAATGACTCTTCAGAACAGGAAGGGGAGCATGTCTAACTTTACTAGAGGACAAAGATATGCATTTTCCTAAACTCTGAACTTCCTGATTTAGGGTGGAAAGAATTAGTATGAGTTACAGAAGAAGAAATGTTTAAAGGCAGTTCCAAGAAGTTGGAAGACCTTGAACAAAAGGACCAGAGTAAAGGAAACAGCATTATTTGATACTATTGAACACTTAAGAACATTTGGTGCACCCCCTGTCCTGTAGTCTGAAAAGCAAGCACTTCTCCCATCCAGGCCCAACCCTGCTTAGCTTCAGAGATTAGATGAGATTGGGCGCATTCAGGATTGTATGGCCATAGACTGAAAAGCACTTTTCAAAACATACCTTTTGATCCTCACATTACCTTCAGTGAAAAAAGCATAAGGGAAGTATGTTATCAATAGGAAAACTAAAGCAATAAAGGCTTAATTGGCTTTGTCAAAAAAAAAAAAAAAAATGTTGCTAGTATTAATCAGGCCTCCTAGCAACTCTAGGATTTACACAACCGCTCACAATTCTTTGGCCTTTCAATGAATTTTCCCAAAGCCTGTTTCTTTTAAAAAATCTAAAATCAAAATTATTTGGATGGTTCCATTCCTCTTTTCATTGGTATTTAATCTGTATCAGCAAATTAAAACTTCCTATGAACCTAGAAGAAAGTACCTCCTCACTCTGGCTACCTATAGCATTGCAAGGAAAAAGGAAGAAGGTCTTGCACCACAGACATGTTAACACTTACTTCTTGTATGACTTTTTGGCACGGATGAGTCTGTCCATTTTCCACAATGGGATTGGTGTGTCTGCAGAAAGACAAATGGAGCAAATTAGTGAAAGAACAATTTCACTGAGGACCCAGAGCCCTGTCCCTGGTTAGTGTACTTAGTATCATTTCACCAACCAACAAACAAACAAAAAACAGATAGCAAACTTATTTTTAGGACTCAAAACCATTTCCTCCTATTGCATTCAAACAAACACAAGCAAATAGTCTTAAATTATCCTATCATTTATTGCCACCTTTAAGCGATTTCTACTAGAACATGTAAACTCTAACTATGGGTGTGGGGCACTATCCTTTTCATTTTTTTCTCTTTATAAACCTAAATATGTAGTATCTTACAAATTAATACAAAATATAACAGACTGTCAAACTACAGCTGGAAGGAAGGCTTGGGAGGGATGGGGGGCAGTTAAGAGATGAACTGAAGGACTTATATGCATGCATATAAGCATAATCAATGGACACAAGACACTGGGGGGGTAGGGGAGGAAGGGGGAAGGTCAAGGGGAAAAATGGACTTATTTAACACTCTTTGTAATACTTTAAGCAATAAAACAAAATTTAAAAAAAATATATATATACACAGGTTGTCTGAATCCACTATGAGAAATCAAGCACTGCTCCATTCCCAGCATTAAAAGTCAAAAGCTTTAGGAACTCTAGTCTACCAAAGATATTTTTCATGATTCCAGTCAGGAATACACACAACACACAAGCCCATTCACAATATGTCAAATCCAACTATTTGTCCAGTTCTAGACTCCACTAATTTGAAGCAGGAAAAAAACACCTGTATGATTAACTATCAATCTCTCTTTTTTAAAAAATATGTTTTATTGATTTTTTACAGAGAGGAAGAGAGAGGGATAGAGAATTAGAAACATCAATGAGAGAGAAGCATCGATCAGCTGCCTCCTGCACACCCCCCACTGGGATATGCCCGCAACCAAGGTACATGCCCTTGATCAGAATTGAACCTGGGACCCTTCAGTCCCCAGGCCGACGCTCTATCCCCTGAGCCAAATTGGTTAGGGCAACTATCAATCTCTTTAAAGGGGAAAAAAAAAATTCTTTAATTTAAAAATGTTCTACAGCGATTTATTAAAAATTTAATTTTCTTTAAATCCAGGCATTTCCATGTACTACAAATTTTCTTTCATTTATAGTGAAACCAGAGGCCTGGTGCACAAAATTTATACATGAGTGGGGTCCTTAGGCCTGCCAGCAACCAGGGCCAATCGGAGTCTTCCTTCTTGCCAGCTGTTGGCTGGGGCCAGCCACAGGAGGTTGGCTGTAGGAGCGCACTGACCACCAGGGCACACCTCTTGTGTTGAGAGTCTGTCCCCTGGTGGTCAGTGTGCATCACAGCGACTGGTCGCTCTGATCACTTAGGCTTTTATGTATATAGATAAGGGTTATTGCTAAGAGGCTCTCAGAATGGCATGTAACAGGACTCTCATTATACAAGGAAAGCATTGCACCAATTCAGATAGATACCTGGTTGACAAAAACTAATAAACTAAAACATGCTTATTTTAATTTATTCCACATAGGCTTTTATGCAATTATTACTCTACTATTCCAGTTATACCTATGGGCCTCACATATTACAAATTATGTAACTCAGTAAACATCACTCTTTGAACATTTATCACTCAAATACTTTTTAAATCTTGATTTCAAAGAAGGATTAATTTCACCAGGTTACTGAAGAGACTTTATTACTGTTTTGTACCCACAGTTTCACAATGTGTCTAAAAGTATGTGTGGTCCTTGGAATAGCAAGCAGCAGCTGCACCTGGGAACTTACTAAATATTGGAGGCCTGGTGCATGACATTGTGCACTTGGGGGTTAGGGATGGGGTCTTTCAGCCCAGTCTGTGCCCATTCGCAGTCCAGAAGCCCTCCGGGGATGTTCGACTGATGGTTTAGGCCCACTCATCACAGGGAGTGGGCCTAAGCTGCAGTTGGACATCCTTAGAGCTGCTGTGGACCGCTGCTGCACTTGCCAGCTGTGAGCCCAGCTTCTGGCTGAGCGGCACTCCCCTTCTGGGAGCACACTGACCACCAGGGGGCAGCTCCTGCATTGAGCACCTGCCCCCTGGTGGTCAGTGTGCGTCACAGTGATGGGTTGTTCTGCCATTGTGACGATTTGCATATTACCCTTTTATTATACAGGATATAAATTCTTAGGTTCTACCCAAGATCCAATCAATCAGACAATCAGGGATAGAACCCAGCAATCTGTGTTTTGATAAGTCCTACAGGTGACTCTGAAGCATGTTAAAGTTTGGGAATCACTGATCTAGAGACCAGAAGAATTACATTTTAAAGGGTCTTTTGACAGCTCTTCCCTCCCTGGGCCATGTCACATGACCCATAGACCCAGAGTAAGCAGACTGGGGAAGGTCAGGTAGGAAGGGCAGACTTGTGAGTCTCCCCAAGGGACATGTGACCTTGTCTTCCCTGCCTGGAACTCGGGAACCCTATCCCATGGAGCAAAACCATGGAGGTTCCCAGTTTCTCCCAGGCCAGTGGCCTTTCAGGTGGACTCTTGAGTGGGACCCCACCAACTCTGAGACCCATGACTTCAGTACTCTGTGCATCACAATGGGGCCTGCCATCACCCAAGGTCACTGCAAGTTGGAAGCCTCGGTCCTCACTGCCCTGCTCTGCAAGTGCTGATGTCACCAGCTCCTGGATGCTGAGTGTACATTTTAGGAATTTTGCTTCTAATTGATTTGGGTGCACTTATCTTAGTGGCTCAGAAGGAAATGAAGTTTTTTTCCTCTGTGAAGTCTTTGATTCCTTAAGGATAATGAAACTATAGCTGAGGGGGCAGCAACCTAATTTTACATAGTGCCTCCACCTTTCATATCATATTTCTCTGATGTAAAATCATCCCTGACATAGTGGGTGGGAGTGCAGGATAGGTACAAATTCTATTGGGGGCATTTTCAAAAAAATCACCAAAATTATGAAGGTAGATACCCTTTAACTGTGATTTTTATGAATTTATCCTTTGTAGATACTCTTGCACATGTGCAATGATGTGTGTGAGGTTTGTAGATCAAGTTGAAACAACCTTAATGTCCATTAGTAGGAGATTGGTTCAATATAGTATATCTATCCATACAATTTTTAAAAAGAGTCTTTTGACCCAGGTCTACCAAGAACAAGTTCTTAGAATTTGCCTTTGCCCAAGACTTCAGGCAATGATCTTAATTAAGTATCCCGACAAAGGAGATTATAGGGAAACAAAACAACCACTTGCTTACTTCAATACACAAGGGTCCCATTTGTGCTTTTAACCCAAGACAGACATCTAGAACCTCCCTTCTTACCTAAATATCACTGCAAGACGATCTAAGAACACAGTGGGATCTGAGGATATACCATTGCTGGGCTCCTGAGACAACAGCTGAAGAGACAGACATTAACAGTCATTACACATACAAACCTACAGCAAACACTGCAACATACACCCTTACACGTCAACCTCTATCTCAATCTCTGTAAAGTTACATAAATGGTGCAAACTTTTAATTCATGCTGTCAAATTACTTTCTTCCATCTCACTGGATCTTGGCCAAGACTATATATTACTAACATTTTAATATATAATTATTGTGGAGTAGAAAACATAATTTAATATTTTCTATTTATTTGGATTACGATTGAGACATTATAGAAATTATACATTAAAATATAGTTTATATATAAAGTTATTATATATTATGTAATCTATATTATATTTACATTCCACTTTAGCTTTATATTTTAAGAGGCCTGGTGTATGACATTGTGCACTTGGGGGGTAGAGGTAGGGTCCTTCAGCAAGTTACCCCTTATTCTTCTTTCCTAAAATTTCTACCATTATATCATTAGAGGTGAACTTTAGAATCATTTTGTCATGTTCTCCTAAAAATCCTATCAGTATGTTCACTGTTATTGCACTATACTAGTACATGTACTTTGAGAAGAACTGCCATCTTTACATATTATTCGAGGAAACTTGGTAGGTTATGGTTTTGGTTGCTAACCTGAATGGTATTTTTCCCATTACATCTTCTAAATGGTATTACTGACATTAGTGAAAATCTATTGATTTTTAAATACTTCTTCTGTGCATGCAGCTACTTAAATAGACTTCTTAATTTTAAAAACTTTTTAGTTCATTAAAATAAAGAAAAAGAAAAATTTTCAGTTCATTCTTTTGGATTTTCTACATAGATAAAAGATCACATGTAAGTAAATAATTTTGACTTTTCCTGTCTAACATGTAAATATGTTAATTTGTTTCACACCCCCTTACTTAACCCAACTCACCTTTTTCAATGCCATAACCTGAACAGAACATAGTTCACTAAGACATTCAGTAATCTTCTCCAACGGTAACCTGGCTAGAACAAGTGCTGTCCCTGAGAGACAAAGGAAGATACAGATGAAGAAAATAAAAGTTGCATTGAGGTTATTCATGTGGTTATCAGAAAAGCCTGACTGGTCCCATTCTTTCAAAAAGATCGGCACTGGTTTTTAAATTGCAATAGTTTATTACTGATGGTCAGTTTTTCTTAATAGCAGCCTATTGGTTTAAAAATGTTTAAATTTATCCACCCTTCCAATTCCTTAAAGACTTAAAATCTCCTCCACAAAACCAATACCAAAGCTATATTTTTAAAAATATTTTTAATTGATTTCAGAGAGGAAGAGGGAGAGAGGAACATCAATGATGAGAGAAAATCATTGATCAGTTGTCTTGTGCATGCCCCTTACTGGGGATCAAGTCAGTAACCCAGGCACGTGCCCTGACAAGGAATTGAACTCTGACCTCCTGGTTCATGGGTCAACACTCAACCACTGAGCAACACTGGCAGGATCCAAAGCTATTTTTTATATAGCACAGTACAATAGCTCTCAAACTTCCCAGAGACTCTGACTTAGCAGGTCATAGAGAACCTTTATTTATGATAAGTACCATAGGCAATTTTTATCATCAGAGAAATTGGAGAAATATAAACATAATATATTTTTTATAAGAATGGGTTGAAGTTAGAGATTTTAATTCTTTTCTACCATAACAGAATCTATGAACGGGGTTAAAGCATTCTTGCTGGGCATCAATTTCTTCATCTATAAAATGAGTGCTTTGAACCGAGAAGTCGTAGTTAAGCCTGCCTCTTTTGTTGTCTTTAAATAGCTGCAAAAGCCCCTTTCCTTACTTTGCCCCCAAATGAAATCTTAACTTGGAGCTCTAGTAAGATAGATCTGAGAAAAGAAAAAAAAAGAAGGCAGTTAGGCTGAAGTGGAGACTTGCCTCCCTCTTCTCACAATCCCCATCACCTGCAGAGCATTCCCCCGCCCCAAACTAAAGGACGACGTCCCTTCCAGGCCCCAAATTCCCCGACTATCCTCATCTAAAATTTCATTCAACAAACAGCAATCAATCCATAAATCTTTAACTGTGAATAAAAAACAGAACGATTCTTCCTAACAGGCTATTAGCCATGGATGTATAGGCTTTTGTTTAAAATTAGATTTTAAGTGAAAATCTAACTTAAATATAATTGTTTCTTTTAATTCATTCCTACAGAACAGATTGTAACTAAAAATAGTTTCCTATGTCTAGACAAGAATACCACTGAAAACTGGGATGCCACATTCTATTATAGGTCAGATGTCCCTTCAGCATAAAGGTTAATTCTTTCTAGAAATGACAAGGTGGCATCAATAACCACCGTAGCAGTTATGAAGAATATATGACTCTGATTTAATATCTTATTACCTATGCCTATAAAGGGAAACAACAAAAAGCCATGCTACAAAATCTGTCTTTAAAACAACGCAGGTATATTGGCTGGTAAGGAACCTAGTCATAGAGGTGAGAAAGGACAGAGCTAGCTCACACATAAGGTCATCCAATAATGCCCAGGCTGTTTGCCACTCACATTGGCTTAAAAAATGCTGCATAGTTCCTATTACCCAATTTTGTATTTGATATACTCCCATACCTTCTCAACTACCAGTTGTAAGGATTTCACTACCTCACAGTCATTTGTTTTCAGAAAGTTTAGTTAGAAAGCATTTTCTTATTAAGAATCAATAAACTGTCAACAGTTGATCATTCATAGAATGTTTGCACTTTCACAACAATCTTCCAAATATTTAAAAACAGCCATCGTGTTTAAAGTCCCTTCTAACTCTTTTTTCCCCCTAGCCACGATATCTCTAGTTCTATTACTCTGAGCTTCATCCTCACTCTGGCTGTTTGCCTCCAACTAGGCAATCACTCAGTGTAAGCTGATCAGTAATGGTAAAGAACAGTAAGGGACTAGGACCCTCCTTGGCCATTGGTACACATATGTATGTACATACAATCAACACCCTTCCCTCTGAATGGAAAAGCCCCTTATCCTATCACTAAGTAAACTGGTACTGAAAAACCAGGATATGACTATATAAGATAACCCCCACAAGTGGCTTACAGGAGACTGCTCCTGGTTAATATCTAAGTAAATACCTTTCAATAAGCCCACAGCAGCTTCTGGAGACAACATGAAGGAATCGAGGGAGCGGGCAATCTCCAGGAGTCCATTAAAGTGCTGAGCCATGTGGTCTCGGCAGACAGAACAAATGTTATGAATGGCTTTGGCTGCAGCAGAAGCCAGAGGCTTTTCACACAGGCCTTTCATCAAATAGCCCAATACAGGGTCTAAGAAAAAAAGCCATACAGTGAAGTTTACATATTTGAAACTCAAGGAAAACTTCTTGTTTACTATAACAAATGTTTAAATTCTCTTTCTTTTTAAAGCAAAAGAACCATTTAAAAAAATGAAATGTGTTCAAACCCCAATATATAAAACATAAAAATGGAGCTGATCTCACTGGCACAGTGTCTGGGAGCCCAGAGCCTTAGTCATCTTCCCATCTCTTTCCTCATGGACAACCAATTGCTGCTTGTTGCTAGTGCTTCACAGAGCACAGTTTGAAAACCACTGGTGGATATGACCATCCAAGTATCTAAATAATCTAAATAATAAAAGCCTAAGCAACCATTACAGCAGAACAACCAGAACAAACGGTTGCTATGATGAGCACTGACCACCAGGGGGCAGATGCTCAATGCAGGAGCTGCCCCCTGGTGGTCAGTGTGCTACCACAGGGGGAGTGCCACTCAGCCAGAAGCCAGGCTCATGGCTGGCAAGTGCAGCGGTGGTGGCAGAAGCCTCTTCCACCTCCGCAGCAGTGCTAAGGAGAAGCAAGCTGAGCAGATGGTAAGGAGCAAAGGGTCCCAGACTGCGAGAGGGCACAGACTGGGCTGAGGGACCTCCCCCTGCCAGTGCATGAATTCCGTGCACCAGGACTCTAGTCTATATATATCTATATATATAAAAGCCTAAGCAACCGGCCAACTGGTTGACTGTAGCTATGACATGCACTGACCACCAGGGGGCAGATGTTCAATGTAGGAGCGGAAACCACAAGCATGGAAACATGGAACAGACTGATGAATCTCAGAGGGAGGGGGGGAAGGGGAGAGGGTGGCAAGAGATTAACCAAAGATCTTATATGCATACTAGAGGTCCGGTGCATGGATTTGTGCACCAGTTGGGTCCCTTGGCCTGGCCTTCGCCCTCTCACAATCCAGGACCC
Organism: Murina feae; assembly: GCA_004026665.1. NCBI lineage: Eukaryota > Metazoa > Chordata > Mammalia > Chiroptera > Vespertilionidae > Murina > Murina feae. The sequence goes on along the minus strand of PVJC01015762.1, from coordinate 6,440 downwards.
CTTGGGAGATGTCAGAGAGCTGGTTTCAGCACGATCCCTGCAGGCCAGGATGAGGGACCCCACTGGTGCATGAATCCGTACACCAGGCCTCTAGCTAAGAATATAAGAATATAAAGTTAAGAACATATAAGGTAAAGCTCAGAGAGCTACCATTTTACTCACAGGTAAATCACTTTGTAAGAATAACCAACATTAATAAGAACAATGATAGTTATCTAAAACTGACACTTTTATACTTGCTTCTTCAGTTATAAAACATGCAGATGGATCTTTAAGCACTTCTGGAATAATTAATTCATCATGTTCTATTTTTTACAAAATATAAGTGTTCCAAGAAAACGGATTATAAAGTTCTATAAAGCAAGTCAACTAAACAATAACTCATAAAATATTTACTTTCAGTGCCTAGAAGCATTCTACCTAGCAATATGAGAAAGCAAGAAAACAAGGGCAAACGTAAGAGAAAGGAAGCAAATCAGAAAAACCAGATGCAGCAGTGGCTAAGGGGAGAGTTCACACATACCAAGGAAATGAGGATTTCGATCAACCACTTCACTCATTTCTCCAACCAATTCAATGCTGGTGTAGCGCACAGCTGTATGTACAGTCTCTGGGAGACGGACAACTCCTTCTAGGACCTCCACAAGCGTTGGATTGTTCTCCCTGAGTACAGAAAGCAAGCACTCAGAGTTACTGATTTCAGAGATTAGGTTTTGGCCAAGAAACAGGCTGCAATGATACAAATCATTGCTAAATGGCTTCTTTCTAAATAATTAATCACTTGGATAAAAGTACTTAACACCTGAGATGAAAGGTTTTTAAATCCTAAAAAAAGCGGGGGTGGGGGGTGGGGGGAAGAAATGGAAGATACAACTGTTTCAGAAGAAGCATACTGTTCCTTAATCTTTTGAATGCCAGTGTCTAAAGATACATTCTGCTAACAAATAAAGCTCTTCAAACTAGAGAGGCAGGCATTTACTATGGATGCATGTCTTCATTTAAAGAATCTGTTTTATTTATTCCTATATCTGCAGCACCTAGAACAGTGCCTGGCACATAGTGGGCACTCAGTAAATATTGCTGAATGGCTAAGTAAATGAATGAGTATTTCTTGCAGACCACTTTTTATTAGTTGTTATTCTCCAAAAGATTTTGTATAGTTGGACACTAGAAACTTTTAAGAACACTTAAGCATGAGTGGGCCAGTTCACCAACTAAAGGAACAAGAAGAATACAAGCTGAAGAAAGGTAATTACAGGCCAATATCCCTGATGAACATAGGTGCTAAAACTCTCAACAAAATATTAGCAAACAGGATCCAGCAATATTTTAACAAGATCATATACCATAACCAAGGAGGGTTTATTCCAGGTATGCAAGGCTGGTACAATATTCGCTAATCACTAAACATGATATATCACATAAACAAACAAACCAAAAAAAAGAATACAAGCTACAGGAACAGGTAAAGGAAAATAAAGTTAACCAAGTACTTTCCACAGCTCCATGAATTTATTTCTTCCTTTTTCTTATCTTTTTTCCCCTCACTCCCCAATGCTAGCTGAAATTATTTAAGCAGAGTGAGAATGCCTCCAAAGTGGCAGAACATAATCCAGAAATAAAAGATGTGTAAAATGTAAATAATATTATGAATTTGAGCAAGAGCACTTCCTGCTGATAAACTAAGTCTATTAAGTCCTTTATATACACTATAAAATTACACTCATGCAGATGGCTTGAGATGTGGATAAATAAAAAACAAAATAAAACCTTATCTCATTTATATTTTATGTTTCCCAGGGACACTAAGGTAATTACTGATACTCTTACCTTTTTTCACACCAACACATGTCAGTTAAAATATTAGTGATTTTTAATAATCTTCAGGCTGTCACTGAAGGTTCCAAAAGACACCAAAATAGGTTTAAGAGCAAATAGAATAGAATGTAATTCAGGACCAGAACCTCTAAATAGAGAAAAACAAACCTATATTGTGTCCTTGAAGATTTACTGAATTAGAAACAATGTAAGATTTAGTTGACTAAGCCCTGCAAGGCAAATAAGAAAGAAGCACTGTACTTTTTACAAATACATGCCTTAACCATCTCTCCAATCAAGGCCCTGGATAGAGAGCTCAACTGTAGAGGTATCTGATCTTAATACAAGAAAACTGGACAGATATTAACATCAACTTATAAAGTCACAGCACAAAGTAATCTGTTTTTAAGGATTCATGCTAAAATCATAAACAGAATTTCTATGCTAAGCAATAACAAAAATAATTGCATTTTAGATTTTGCTACTCTTTTAGGTAAAATGTTACCTATGCCTTGCCTCTCTGAACCTCACAAATGACTAAGACGGGGGGAAAAAAAAAAGGAGAACAGTATTTTTGATTATACAGAAAAACATTGCTTTCTGTACACAAAGGAACCTTGGTTAGAAAAATAAATCAGCATTTTAGCATCAGGAACAAAATAATTTTAACTCTGGGAAATGTGGTTAAAACCTAAATATCAGCAATGCATACGACTCTGGACTAGACTCTAGAAGTCAGAAGATCAGACAGCAATTACAGAAGACATTCTAAGAGTTTCCAAACATAACACATGAGAAAAATGATGCAATTTTCCTTCCTTTGATAGAGTTCCCAGCAAAAGACTTATTAGACACTCACGGATCAACACTCTTTGCTATAGCAGCCATGATAAAGAGAACCGCTTCTGTCACCTCCCAGGGTGGGTTGCCTTCTTTCAGAGTAGAATATAACTAGAGAAGAAGAGGTGGATTATGGATCCATTAAAAGGAAAACAGGATAGAATTCCAAAACAAACAAAACAAAAAATCCTGTTAGTTACAATAAATCCAGCCCCTTACTTCTAAATTGAATTAATTATCTCTCCGAGCCAGGGAAGAATATGATTTTCATTTTTCACAGCTTCACTAATTATTAAGCAACAAGTAATTTAATATTTAAAATAAACCCAATAAGTTCCCAAGGATATACCAAGATTATTGTCTGCCCCCACAGAATCAATATTATAGAAAAAACAAAACATACTAATGAGTGTCTTTTCCTAGTCCTGATAACAACTGATAAATACATAAACACACTTAAAATTGAGACACAATGTAAAGTCTCTATATATGCATTGGCTTTACATTTCTATTGACTACATCAAACTAGTAGTACAGACTGAATTCCTAGAAAGTAGCTGTCTAAAGGCACCTATCACAATACCATGTCCAAACAAGAGGGGGTGGGGAGAGACCAAGCAAAATATTCAGAGATGTCCAGAAATTTCCCAGAGTATATTCATCTGGAATGTGACTGGGTGTTAATCTAAATAAGATTTTTGTAGTCAAATAACAGACACTGCTAGGTAAAACAAAACTGTTGTTATAGGACTTCCCAGAGCCTTTAATGTATCATTTAAGTAATTTCCCCATTTTAAGTGATGATGGATCCTTTTTTGCCAAAGAATATCTTATGGGATTGGTATTCCACAGAAAATATCTTGAACAACACTGATGATTTATGTACAATTTGTAAACTGAGATCTGGAGAAGAATAAGTAACTGGCCGCCCCAAGCAGGTGGTGCAGTTGGAGCATCAACCTCTACAATGAAAAGGTTGTGGTTCAATTCCAGGTCAGGGCATGTACCTAGATATCAGGTTAGATCCCCTGTCAAGGTATGTACTGGAGGCAACCAATCGATGTTTCTCTCTCTGTCTCTCTCTTTTCTCCTCTCTCCCAAATCAATGAACATGTTCTCAGATAAGGATTTAAAAAAACAACACAAAAACACAAAAGAATAAGTAACTTGCTCAAAACCATGGAGCCAGTGAGAGAACTGAAATCTGAACATGGATCATCTGCCTGTGATGTAGGGATTTTAGTCCTTTTTAAAAATCCCCAACCCTTTGTAGTTAGGTCAATAAACACACTTTGCTCAATATAAAGAAAAATAGTTATAGTTTTATTAACACTTTCTAGATCAGATTATGCCCCAAAACACACAAAATGTATGGGTCACAAAAGTATTAGGTTAGTTCAGTATTGCTGACAAAGCATCGAAAGTAGTATTTCAGATCTTGAGAGTGTGATCAAGCCATATGAAAGCCACCTGAACTTAGGCTAATGTTAAGTGATGTGGAATGGTGATGATCGCAGTCTTACGAGGTAAAGTGCTACTCACTGATGTGAGGAAAACCACAGGACTATGATTCTTCTACTCTAGTGTAATCACCACTGGGATGCAATGCACAGGAACCTAACTGTAAGTATGGACAAAAGACAATGCCAAGTAACTAAAAGAGTTGCCAGGAGTTGATACATAATTATTAAAGCAGACAAACTTGCTATTTTTCCTGGCTAGGTCCAAATTCCCTGTAAGTATCTTGGGGTTTTAAGGTTTATCTATGATCTTCCACTCCAGCTGGACAAGTGGAACAGCTCTCACTAGCAAGCGTCACAGAGCAAACTATAACTGAACCATCCACAGACTGCAATTGGCTTGTAAGATAGTAAATAAACAAAGCTACTATATGCCAGGCAGTGTGCTAGGCACCTGCATATCTATTGTCCTATTTAGCCACTGAAATGGAAGAAAAAAATGGAATATTTATAGAAGATACAGAAGTGAACAGAATTAAAGTGATTATTAAAACTGGTGAGAATCTCCGAATGGGCTTACCTGAGCAAAACACTCCATAGACCCAATCAGGAAAATCAAGTCTTTCACCAGGTCTGATACCCTCATTCGAAACTCCCCAAAGTCATCAGTCTCCTCAGGAACCCCCTCCTAAAATATCAAATCAGATAACATTTGTTTTAAATGTTTTCACTGACCACTATACAATCAAGAAAAAAGGTCATTTAGTAGACCATGCCCATTGGACAAAAGATAAATCACCTAAATCACAAGAATATTTTATTATAGAGCACCTCCCAAACATTTAGGTATTTCAAGTCAATAAAACATATCCTCTACCACCTTTACCAACTCTTCTACTACTTCATTTTTTTTTTTTTTTTCCATTTCCAAGCTCTGCCTTACTCTATTGTTAGAAGATTTTAAAGGGGTGGAGGTAGGAAGTGATCTGGAAGAGGTGGTAACTTAAGAGTTTATAAGTTCATTTAAATAAGTTCTAACTTTTTAGTACTGAATAAGCATCTGAATCGTTATGGTTCACGATCTACTAAAATCAACCATTATCTCAACAATTAGTCACAGAATAAATTATTTAAAAAGAATTTTGTATAGGTTAACACACATAATAAAACAAATATAGTAAAATATTAATTGTAGAATTTAGGTAGTAGGTATACAGATACTCACTAATAAAATCATTTCACCTTTGCTGCATATTTGAAAATTTTCATTAAAAAAAATAGAAATAATTTACATTTCAATGTTTCTTATATATTTCTTATTCTAACACACTTCTATGAGTAAACAAAGGCTTTACCCAATCATGAAATGGTTAAGGACACATATAAGAATCTTGGAACATGAAATCTGAAAAAAGCCCTTAGGACTACTGTGAATTGCTGATGTAGTTCAACCTCCTTACTGTAAGATGAACAATTTAATAAAAGTGAAGGAGTGAGGAGGAAAGGAAATGATGGCTGTCTTAGATGAGATAAAACACTATACACCTAACAAGTGTAGGAAACTAACCACAAGGGAAATGGTGCCACGGAACTAGCAAAGGGAAGAAAGGAAGCAAGTAGAGTCATTTAAACAAGAGCAGCCTGCTTTTATTTACATTATCAGTCTTCTAAATAAGATGTAGTTAGAGATAGTATTCATCAATTTAAAGAAGTATTGAAAACTACTAGACTAGATCATCATTAAGGTTCTTTAGAAACACAAAATAGCATGACTCGAACAACAATATTAACATTAAAATGAACAGAATAGAGAGTTTTCATGTCAGATTTAACTGTAAGCAATGGGGGGAAAAATCCTCACTCTAGATCCTAAATTAAAGGACAGGGATTAAACCAACCAACCAAAGGGAAGAAATAAATGCTGTACAATTTGAAGAGACTATACAAAGAATAGAAATTGAAGAGTTTTTGAACAGCCTATTTGATAATATTCATTGTACACTTTCTTCTAAGCAAATAATTTCTAAATTTTATTTTAAAATCATATAAATCATTATATATGTATGTATGTGGGAGGAGAAATCATGTTATTCTCCATATGCTCATACAAATAAAAAATATTTAGGGGGAGAAACAAGATGGCGGCATAGGGTAGACACCGTATATGCAGCTGTGAACAACTATTTCAGAAAAACCACGAGAAGAACACACGGACACCACTCGCACCCACAGGACGGCTGGCTGAGTGAAAATCCTACAACCAGAGAAGAGTCTGAGACTCAGAGCAGCAGCGGAAGCAAAGTACAGAGGTACGGAGGCGCG